>PVJH01019657.1:0-42201 GCA_004026705.1 Nesogale talazaci
AAACGCTAGCTAAGTGTATAGGTTGAATTACTGTTCTGTGTAGGCCCTCTCTTTCCCTCCCCCCTCACTCATATGGATCCTTCATCAAAGATTTAGGTGTTTTCTAGGCAGCAGGTGTGGCGAACACACTTCTCTTTGCCATCCTGAAATTCTTTGTGCTCTTGAAGAATGGGAGTCCCATGTCAGTGAAGTACCAGCTGTTCTGACTTTATAGACAGGGAATAGGTGCTGCCTCCACCATCAGGAAGCACATATGCTGCCAGTCAGCACAGTTGCCTAGCAACAGGAGGAGATGCTGATGGCCATCCTTGTATGGGAACAATATAACCTCACTCAAAGTGCTTAGTGGACACAGGGATTGCAGGGGCTCCTCACATCACCTTTGGAAGCTGTGGTCTGAGACTGGGCAGCTGTGCTCTTTGGAAGCTGAATTTGGAAAAGAAAGGGGATATAGGATATGATCATCTGGTTACATAGATAAGAACTGAAAAGCAGGATTTGGGTTTCTGGCCATGGCTTAAACACCCAGAATAATGGAATGGGCTCCTGGCAAAAGGATAAAGTATTTCTCACGAAGGCAAGAAATAATGTGTTTGGCAGGTGTCTGATTTGCACTGAATCTGTAGACGTGGGAGACAAGTGACGAGATAAATAGGGAAAGCATAAAGCAGATTCTACAGAAAGCAGAAAGACCCACTGTGGAAAACGTACAGACACATGGAAGCGCTAACGCAAGATTGTAATTGATCTTCTAGCTATCACGGATACTTGAAGTGTCATGCAAGATGGGTTCATCTCTGTTCACTAACAGTATTGATTAGTAAATGGTCTTTATTGGGAAACCTAAAGAATAAGAAGCAATAAAAACAGTAGGGGTTTGGGGGGAAGGGAGAGGGGTTTCTTATATTTCCTGGAGAGATGGTGCTGCAGGTCATTAGTGTGGGATACCCTTTGTCCCACCTCATAATATTTTTTTCTCAACACTGGTTGTCTAGTTGCTTCTTGCTCATGGTGACTCCATGTGTGTCAGAGTAGAATGTGTGCCAGGGAAGTTCCAATGCCTGGCCTTCCCGACATAGATCTCCATGTCTTTCGTCATTGGCACCTTGAGTAGATGTGACTCTCCAGCCTTTGTGTAAGCAACCAAGTGTCTTAGGCACTTGCACTAACCAGGTGGAGTAGGTGAATGTGTGTGTGTGTGTGTGTGTGTGTGTGTCTACTTCAGAAAGCAAAAGTTATCTGCAAAGTCATTGCCTTGCCTTCTGGAAATCCTGTGGCCTATGGAGCATGGCAATCCTCACTGCAGTCGGAGAGAGCCCTTGGACTTTGGGAAGCTGAGTATACCCCTTCCCCTAGAAAAGAAGGACCCATCTCCACTTAGCTCATTGAGGGAACCTTGACATTTAGACAGTACCACTCATTGTTTGGAATAGGACAAAGGAAAGGTTGTTCAAAAGGGGAGAGATGCCATTTCTCCAATTAGTATACAGAAGGTCATTGCTAATTGTTCAGAAATTTTAAGGCACTTGTTAGACAGTCATTAAAAATTAAATGCAACTTTCAATTACACTGACTGTGTTAGTGTATTTTACACTACTTGTGTCTGTAGGGACTGTCTGATAGACATGCTGACTAAGAAGATGATCGACAGCTTGACATTGACCTGGGTGTGAGTTTGTAGTATTTCTTTAGTTCTGGTTGTTCAGTGTCATCAGGTTGTTCAGATACACCGTGACCCCCTACACAGCAGAATGAACTGTTGTCTAGTCCTGCACCATCCTTGCCCTCCATGCTAGGGTTGAACCCATGGTGATGGCCACTGTATCCTTCCATCTCAGTTAGGGGAGTCCTCTTTTGGGGAACCCTCTACTGTACCAAGCACAATGTCCTTCTGCAAACACTGATTTCTCTTATATGATAGCCATAGCAGGTAAGACCAAGTCTTGCCACCTTCACTTCCAAGGTGCATTCTGGTTGTACTTCTTCTGACACCAATGTGTTCATTCTTCTGCTGTGGTTTATTCAGTATTTTTCACCAACACCATAACCATGCCATGGGCTATGTATGTCTCAGCCCTCAAAGCAATACACTCTAAAGAGGTCTTCTGCCACAGATTTGACAGATATAATATGCCCTTTGATTTTTTGGGGGGGGGAGGCATCACTGCTCTCCAGTGGTGGGAGTAGGAGGCCTAGCCCCACCGCTGGAATTGAACTTCCGTCCCAGTGGGCCGCAGTCCCGCGCACAACCACTACGCCACCGGGGCTCAGCCCACCCTTTGATTTTTTTTTTTTTTGACGGTTGCTCCCATAGCTGTTATTTGTGGGTACAAGTAAAATGAAATATTCGACACATGTAACATTTAAGGAATACTGCAGATCTGTCTGGAAAAACTAATTGTTCCATATTGACCAGCCTATCACTGCCATTTCCTTGTGCTCCAGCCTGCTTCTAATTGTCCATATCTCCATCAAGGACCTGGATGACCACTTTTGGAAAGGTCACTTAACTCCTTCCTATGCACGCTCTGCAGGCCAGAAATGCTAGGGAATGGACTCCTCCCTCCTACTCCCCCCACATCTCTCACCAATAAATGGTGGGAACCAGGTCTACATAAAGGGACCCATGAGGAAGCGAATTTAAAAGCAAGCGCTTCCACAGGACTAAGCTTCAGTTACAGGAACTCTCATGGCTTGGTGGTTAAGCATTCAACCAGTAACCAAAAGGCCAGCACTCTGATCCCGCAGTGGTTCGCAACCTTCCTCATGCCATTTCATACCCTTTCATACATTTCCTCATGTGGTGGTGACCTCCCAGCCATAAAATTATTTTCATTGCTACTTCATCACTGTCCATTTGCTACTGCTATGAATCTGGCAACCCTTGTGAAAGGGTCATTCGACCCCCAGAGGGGTCGTGACCCACAGGTTGAGAACCGCTATGCTAGATACTCATTGATAGACAGATGTGGCAGTCTACTTCCATAAAGGTTCTCAGGCTTTGAGCTCCCAGGGGGCAATTCTGCTCTGCTCTGCAGGGTCACTGCCAGTTGAGATTGACTTGATGACAGAGGGTTAAGTATATAGACAGATGCTCAGGTGACCATGATGGTAGCAGGTCTTATATTTCACTCTTTTTTTTCCCTCTTTTTTTTTTCGGGTATCACTGCCTTTGGTGGTCATAGGAGCTACCCAGCACTGCTCTTGAGAGCTGCCGCTGGATTTGAACCGCCAAGCCCGAGGGCTGCAGTCCCACCCTCAACCACTTAAGCCACCGGGGCTCAGCCCTTAATTTTCACTCTTAATTTGTCTTCCTTCCTTCCTTTCTTCCTTCCTTCTTTCCTTCCTTCCTTCCTTCCTTCCTTCCTTCCTTCCTTCCTTCCTTCCTTCCTTTTTTCTGCTCTTTCACTTCTAAAAACATTGCCAGTAGACATGTGAAGTATGTTTTTGAAATGCAAAAGCCCATAGTTTACTGAATCCTAGAGAAAGGTCATGAGTGGTAGAATGACATTGCTTGGCCTGAGATAAGCAATGGAGGAAGCCTTCAGCTTGGTACAGTTGTTGGAGGCTGGTGCGAAAAATCTAGCAATTCACATTCCAGTTTCATCCTTTTCATTAAGAAGGCTATTCTTTTCCCAGTAGAAAAGGCAGAACGCGATTACCTTTAGAAACAATTTGAAGCTCCAGGCAGCTAAAGAGATAATGATATTACCCGAACACCGAAAGAGCCTCTGTTCTCAGGTGTCCATTCTTGGCCAATTTCTATCCCACCATAGGCAGTAATTTTCCCTCCCAGTCTCTGACTCACTGGTTCTCTATTTCACAGATAGCAGTAGCACTACAAGTACTTCTTTTCTTAAAAAAAAAATCATTTGAGGCCTTATACAACTCTTATCGTCATCCATCCACCCATAGTGTCAAGCACGTTTGTACATTTGTTGCCTCATTCTCAAAACATTTCTTTCTACTTGAGCCCTGGTCTCAGCTCCTCATTTTCCCCCTCCCTTTCCCCCTGTCCCCTCCCTCATGAACCCTTGATAATTTATAAATTATAATTATTTTTTCATGTCTTATGCTGTTTGATGTTTCTCTTCACTCACTTCTCCATTGTATGTCCCCCAGGGAGAGGGTTATAAGTAGATCATTGTGATGGGTTCCCCCTTTCTCCCTCATCTTCCCCTACCCTCCTGGTATCACTACTCTCATTATTGGTTCTGAGGGGTTTATCTATCCTGGATTCTCTGTGTTTCTAGTTCTTACCAGTCCCAGTGTACATGCTCTGGTCTAGCTGGATTTGTAAGAAATGGGGTCATGATAGTGTGTGTGAGCATTAAAGAACTAGAGAAAAGTTGTATTTTTCAGTGGTGCTATACTGCACCCTGACCGCTTGTCACTTCCCCACGATTCTTCTGTAAGGGGGTGTCCAGTTGCCTACAGCTGGGCACAGGAGCAAATGAAAGGAGTGGAAGAGATAGTGGAACACATCCTGGCCCACCAAGCCCTGAGAACGATACTCCCGCTCAGAGAAGCCAAAGTGCAGGTACTTCTGATGATACAGATTCCAGAAACTGCAGGTCGTTTAAATGGATTCATCAGTAAACCCAAACCAAACTCACTGCCACTGAGTGGATTCCCACTCAGCAATTCTGTGGCACAGAGAACTGCCCCTGGGGGCTTCTGAGACTGTATACCTTGACAGGAATAGAAGGCCCCATCTTTCTTCCTTACAGTGACTGGTGGGTTTGAACCATAGGCCTTGTGGCAAGCAGCCGCATACATAGCCAAGTGTGCCACCAGAGTGAATTCTGGGAGTTCTGATGTCCGGAAGCACTTACTGATGAGGATGTAAGGCTCAGCCTAAATTAAACCGCACATTAGGTGGCCTTCGTTTGCCAAGAACGTCACCACAGGGCTCTGACATGGCTCTTCAGCACTCACCGCTAATCCACTACAGCCTTGGCTGCCCATCTGCTTCCTGGGTACCTTTGAGTTCTCATCAGCCAGAGGCGATTCACTGGCACAGGTGAGTTCTCCAAGAACAGATATCCTGTTAGAGCCTCATCTTGTTAGACACCGTTTGTTTGCTGTAAGAGGCAATAGCAGCGCGGTGAAACTCAAGTTCTTAATGCTGTCTCAATCCAATGACCAATTTAGCTTTAACATCTTCCTTGGAAACTCTCTTTCCCATGAGGTCTAAATCTGGTGCTTTTCATAGCACTTGTAATTAGACTGTTATCCCAGAAACCTCTATCGAAAATTCACATGAGTTCTGGAATCCAGCACAGTCTACTCAAATCTGACTGATAGTGGCCCCAGAAGACAAAGTCGAACAGCCTGCAGAGGCTGTAAATCTTCATAGAAGCAGATGGTTACAGTTTTCTGGCTCAGAGAGGATGATGGGTTGGACCCACCAACTTTTCAGTTAACATCTGACTGCTTCACCACTGAGCCACCCAGACTCCATGTCCAACTTGCCGATTCCTGGATTTCTGTCCAGTCAGGAGATCTGTAGGAGGCCTAGAGGGTGCTGGGGGTGGCGGCTAGGAAACAGAATTTTGACAAGCTTTCCAGATGATGCAAAGTTTTAGTGGTAAAAGTAAAATGATGTTTGGGATAATTTAGCTTGCTTCGTGGTTCCACCAACTGTCCTTCGTTGACTAAAAAGAATAATAATTCTATTAGTCATGTTGGCAGTTGATGAATATGAATTCATCTCATACTGAATAAATATTTCAACTATTTTAAATTCGGTTTACAGCTACATCAGAAATGAGCATTTTTGGATGCAAATACTTGCAAGTAAAATGTAAAAGTCTATTAAACATGTATATGTGAATTTGCCTTTTGTCCGACTCTAGTTTTCTATCAGGCCTGCAACTTTTGAATTTACATCAATTTCCTTAAAAATCAAAATCAAGCTTACAGCTAGGATGTGCTGAAGCCTCCAAACCCTGTGCCAGAGAATAAAGACTAGCACAGCTGCAGAGCACATTTAGCCCTTTACAAACTCCTTTCATTTAGAACAATCTTTCCAAGACAAATCAGCTAGTTTTTTCCTCCATGAGCTGAATACAGACCACTCCTATGAAACCTGTTGTGAGCCTGAATAGCTCGTGGAAAGCAAAGCAGCAGTTAATTTCTTAAATGCCAGGAGAACCCTCCTTCTTTTTAAAAAATCATTTAATTGGGGGCTCATACAACTCCCATCACCATCCATCCATCCATCCATTGTATGCAAAGCACATTTGTACACTTGTTGCCATCATCATCCTCAAAACATCTTTCCACGTAAGCCCCTGGTATCAGGTCCTCCTATTTCCCCTCCCTCCTTGATCCCTCCTCCCCTAGCAACTCTCAATAACTTATACATTATCATTATTTTGTCATATCGTACACTGTCTGATCTCTCCCTTCATCCACCTCCCTGTTGTCTGTACCCCAGGGAGGAGGCCATATGTAGATTCTTGTAATCGGTTCCCCCTTCCTACTCCACCTTCTCCCCACCCTCCTGGTATCGCCACTCTCACCACTGATCCTTAAGGGATCATCTACTTTTTTTTTTGTTTTTTGGGGGGCATCACTGCCCTCTGGTGGTGGGAGTAGGAGGCCCAGCCTTTGCTCCTGTGGAGCCGCTGCTGGAATTGAACCTCCATCCCAGTGGGCCGCAGTCCCGCACACAACTACTACGTCACCGGGGCTCAGCCCAAGAGATCATCTATTGTCCTGAATTTCCCCATGTTTCTGGAAAACCCTTCTTTGAGCCTTCCTAAATCCTAAAGATAACCTCCCAGATCATACCAAATAAGACCTTACTAAAACCAAAAGTGCCACCAACCTAGAGTGTTCACAGACATGGTTCAGAGCTATGGCAATTGGATGCTGAGCTGTGGAGTGTAGTTCCAGAGTCGGGAGCCTGGGGACGCCCTCTACTGCAAAGCCTTCTCAGGACCAGTGGTGGGATGGGCGATGCTGCGAGGGTGGAGGGAAGGTGGGGTAGAAAGGGGGAACCGATTACAAGGATCGACGTATCACCTCCTCCCCGGGGGACGGACAAAGGGGAAGTGGGTGAAGGGAGACGTTGGACAGTGTAAGACATGACAAAATAATAAGAATTTATAAATTATCAAGGGTTCATGGGGGAGGGGGTGGAAAAGGAGGGGGAAAATGAGAAGCGGATACCAGAGGCGCAAGTGGAAAACCAAGTTGTCAGAGCGACGAGGAAAACAAATGTACAAATGTGTTTGGCACCGCGGATGCATGTGTGGACTGTGATAAAAGTTGTAAGAGCCTCCAATAAAATGATTTAATAATAATTAAAAAACACAAATCCTTTTGTTTTCTACTTTTGTTGAACAGCACGCACTCCCTTCTTATTTCTTTCCTTTAGCGAAAACAGGTACTAGAGTAGATTTTCATTAAAAGGTGTAGTGGTTGGTGTAAAGGGAATTTTCAGAGTGGGGGATTCCTGTATTCCATTTCTGCCACCAGTTCACACCTGGAGGTTTTCTTTATCCTTACCCTAAGGAGAAATGTCCTCTGACTGTATTGAAGAATGCAGGCGATTTTGTGATAAAAACATCTTAGTCCATTTTACTACGTGCGTTCCATGTTGTCAAATATGAAGTGTGACATTTTCCACATAGGAAAATATAATAACCATTACATATAATGATAGTTCAGTGTTATACAACTTAGCTAGGCCTTTCATCCTTCTTGTATAATTTACCTAATCATTAGGTGCCATCTATCAGTATCAAAGCCACTTAAGTTACTTTGTGATTTTTAAAAATCTATTTTTAAAGAAAAGCATCTAGTTATGGCTTGTTTGAAGAATGATTGCACTAGGCCTGAAAATACATGTTGCAGCATTCATGGAACATGACTTTATGAATTCCAATGGGAGCATTAACAATTTTGAATTTTATTAATTGGCTTTTAAGACATATAAGATAGAATCTCCTGAAAGTGGACAGCATCAGTTATCCAGTTGATTTCTTTGAAAATACACAGATGACTAACCATGATATTCTCAGTACCGAGAGGTAACTCTGTAAATATTTGTTGGGTGGATGAATGAGTTGAGTGTGGAGACACACACACACACACACACACACACACATTCACGGGTCTGATTTTTGAGTAAATGGGAGCTTTCTCATCTTAGATAAATTACAGTGTTTTATAGTCAATTTAACCATATGCATGCCACATGTGTAATAGATCCCATGTGTATTTAAATGAAGTCTTTGATTTTTAGGACAGTTACTTATAATTAAAGTGTAGTGAAATAAACATATGGAAGCTCCAAGTGACAGCACTCCAGAGAAATCCTTTTCAAATTGTGATATTTTTATAGCTACAGTCAATTGAACTCTATTGGAGTCCCATCTTTCTTGAGGTGGTTTTAGTCATTTAAGAAGCAGAGTTACTCTGTAATCTTAAAATATACACATGTATAACATATACATGCACACCAATAGCATTATTCTTGGCATGTTCATGGATGAGCACACAGCTGTTGCAAATATGAAAATATTTTGAAAATTTGGAAGGCTATATTATTGATCTACTGAGTGAGAAACAAGAGCATGCATTCATGTGAACATCTGGAGACTCTGAGGAAGTGCTCTGTTATTTCTTGCATGACATCAAAATTTTTTTTCAGTTTTTCACAGTCAAAAACATATTTTTGGATCATCAGAGAATACTTCATGTTAAAAAATAAGAAGACAGCATAATAGAAGCAATACCAAGTTATAGGCCCTTTTGTTTACATAAATGCTTAAAACACTTATTTTTTGGCAAAAAAAATCAAATACATACTCATTGTGTAGGTACCTGCATAGCTTATTGTAATTATATGTATATGTGCTTGTGAGAATTACTAAGGGTATATTTCTCAGTCTGAGAAAGCTTAGTTAAGACTCATGCCTCAAAAGGGGGAAACAAAATTCTTAGAATGGCTTTTAGAAGACTTTGGGGGTAATACATCTTACAAAATGCTTTCTTTTAAGGCTAATGTTTCCTTGAATTTTTAAAACTTATGGTAAGTTATAGAGATGCTAGTCTTTCCTTCAAGAATGAAAGAACAAAGGGATAGAAACTGCAGAAAACCAAGCATCCCATTCCTAGTCCCATCACTTTAATAATTCATCAGGTGCAGGGCCAGCAATATGAAATTCTCATGCACGAGTATCATCCAGCCTCATATAGAAGCATTGTATGAAAGCCACGTCCAACTCCAGTCGCCCATCCCAGTAACTCTTGGTGCTGGTTCTCTTTATCACAAAATAAAACGTCATTCATAAAGAAGATACAGATTTGGGGTGTGAGAAGTTAAGTTTTATAATTTTGTATGGAATTGTAGAAAATGCAGATTTGATTTATAGTACTCAATTCATTCCTGCTTGAACAGCAATTGAGACTAGAGATAGGCTAACATATTGTAAGGTTGTATTTTTTCTATTTTATAGTCAGGAGCACTAGAATGGAAAATGTTAAAGAGGTTTCCAAAAATATTGTGAGAACCTCATTTCAGGTGCTTTGTTCTGGCAAAGATCTGTCCCTAAGTCTGCGAGAAAGCATTTCACCTGAATAAGATATGTGAGCTTTTACTGCCAGGCTTAGTGCCCTAAGGAATTCTGTGTGTGCATGTGTGTCTCTGTGTGAACAGCAACAAGAGAGGACGGAGAATCAGAGATATTGAGCATCACTGAACACCCTCTTTTAAATATTCTTCCAAAGAGCTTAATCATAAAATAATATGCTGATAGAAAACATAACAGCTTCCATTGTATCTTCTAAGATGATTTAAAGGAAGAGGTCTCAGCGGATCTCTTTTTATTTCTTGTGGTGCCAGAAGACAAGATTTAGAGACTATGGGAATGTGGTTCATCTGAATCGGTAATATGTCAGAAAAGGGTTTCACGGGGATGCTGCACCCACCCTTCCAGTCAGAAAAGAGCATTTTCTAGCCCCTAGTTCATGCTTCCATGCATCATCACATTTCATGTACCATAGGGTCTCCAGCACTTGTCACAACTGCCGATCCTCCTGCAGTTTCTGAGGTGGGAGGGCGTGTGTTGGGGCATTCTCCCCCTGCTCTCTGCGGTGGGCTGATATGGGGCTCTGACCTTTCAACGTTGGGTTTTCACCTTAGTCCTACATCCACTACGTTTCATCCTCCCTGGAGGCCAGTACTTCTGTGCCAAAGCTTTGCCCTCCGAGCTACAGTACACATCTGTGTAGCATGGGGAGGTTGTGGAGGGCAGTGATAGTAGCAATCAAAGCTGTGATGAGGGATAGTAGCGCAGACATCCCTCTGAGTTCATTCTGAGGAGCGGCCTACCAAGCAGACTCCCAGGAGGCGGCTGCTGTCAAGTTTTGCTCGGTCAACGTTTGATTCATAGGGACCCTACCTCACTCACTGAGTAGAACTGTCCAATGGAGTTTTCTTCATTGCCATCTTTTTTTTTAATCATTTTATTGGGGGCTCATACAACTCATCGCAATCCCTCTATCTATCCATTGTGTCAAGCACATTTGTACACCTGTCGCCCTCATCATTCTCAAAACATTTGCTTTCTACTTGAGCCCTTGGTATCAGCTCCCCATTTCCTTCCCATCCACCCTCCTCCCCTCTCTCATGAACCTTTGATAAGGTATAAATTATTATTATTTTGAGGCTGAGCCCTGGTTGTGTAAGTGGTTGAGTGTGGGACTGCAGTCTGCAGGCTTGGCGTTCAAATCCAGTGGCGGCTCTCAGCAGTAGCGCTGGGTAGCTCCCAGGACCACCAGAGGGCAGTGATGCCCAAACAAAGCAAAACAAAATATTATTATTTTTTCATATATTATACTGTCCAATGTGTCCCATCACCCACTTTTCTATAGTCCATTTCCCAGGGAGGAGGTTATATGTAGATCCTTGTAATTAGTTCCCCCTTTCTACCCACCTTCCCTCCACCCTCCTGGTGTGGCCACTCTCACTGCTGGTCCTGAAGGGATCCTCTGTCTTGGATGCCTTTTGTTTCCAGTTCCTATGTGTACCAGTGTACATTCTCTGGTTCAGCTGGATTTGTAAGGCAGGATTGGGGTCATGATAGTGGGACACGGGGGGCGGGGAGAGCATTTAAGGACTAGAGGACAGTTGTATGTTTCATTGTTGCCATACTGCACACTGACTGGTTGGTCTTCTCCCTGTGACCCTTCTGTAAGGAGATGTCCAGTTGCCTACAGATGGGCTTTGGGTTTCCAATCTGTATTCCCCCTCATTGACAATGATATGATTTTTGGTTCTTCGATGTCTGGTACCTGATCCCTTAGACACCTTGTGATCACTCAGGCTGGTGTGCTTCTTCTTAGACACCTTGTGATCACTCAGGCTGGTGTGCTTCTTTTTAGACACCTTGTGATCACTCAGGCTGGTGTGCTTCTTCCACTTGTTGCTTCTGAGCTAAATGGCCGCGTGTTTACCTTCCATTTCCATCTTTATGGGAACAGATCTCTAAATATTTTTTCCCCATTGAACCACTGGAGTGGGGTGGGGGGCGGTATTTGAACCATCACCCTTTCTAACTGTTGCACACTCACAGTTCCTTCCTAAGAGGCTGTATTGGTCGATCTGGACCATGGGTGTGAAGGTCCTCCTTTGTACCGATATCTTCCAAGAGAGGATCAAGCCTCACTACTCCTCAGAACTTCTTGGAAAGTTCTGCTCCTATGCTTTAGTGAATGTTGTTCATCCAGGTGGGGAGCATGGCTTCCATTTCTCAGAGACTCCTTTTGCATGCCACTTAACGGGGCCTTATGTCACCTTGCTTTATTCTGTCCTTCTTATGGTTAAAAAGGATCTAATCATAGCATTGACCTCATAGGGCTGCTAAAAGGATTATATCAGTTCACAACTAGGAAGACTTAGCATAGTGCCTGCTACATAGTTCTCAAATACTGCTTGGTTATTATGATTTTTGTTGTTATTAAAGAGTTGTAGATAACTGTGAAGGTAACGGACTCAGTGTTGTAGAAAGATGAGGGTTTCTATTTCCATAAAGAGATACAGTTTGGGAAACCCACAGGCCATAGGGGCACTTCTACCCTGCTCTCATAGGGGTCACCGTGATTGGATTCAATTCCATGGCAGTTAGGTTTATTTGTTTTAGCTTGATCTCTAGGTTCCAACATCAATTGCAAAGACTGTACACACAAAATTCCTAATTAAAGGGTTTGTAAAGAAGTTAGCCAAATTGTAATGCTAAAGAGAAATATTCTGGATAGTTGCTTATCAGGACATGCTACAGAATTCTTCCAGGTCTGCTAATCAGGGTCTTAAGGGCAGTATATAGCTGTCTTCTGGGTCCAGGAGGTTCACTGGGGTCCAGAGGCCATGCTCCGCTCCTGGCTCTTGCTGGTTGTGAAATCCTACCAGCTGCTTCTTCGAGGGCTCCTTTTATTAACAACAGAATGACACTCCAGGAAATACTGTTCACAGTTATGCACAGGTATATTTCCCCCCCACCTTCTTACCAGACCCGCTCAGGAAGATCATCTAGTGGGAGTTAGAGACCTTGGCTAGAGGAGCCGCCTAAATAACTCACTACCCCTGCAGAACTGACGTGAGCCACCTGGAAGCAGGAAAGCGTGGTGAGGGAGTGCAATTCTGGAGAGTGACAGGAGACTGTGAGAAGTGGGCAGCAATCTTTTTTTTTTTTCCTGATCATGCCACTTTTTTGGCTGTGGGCACAAACAGGTAAAATATAAGTGATCTCCTTACCCCAGACACATGGCCAGTTGTTCATAATTTGCCATGGATTGGATTGTGTTGCCACAGATATGTCAACTTGGCTAGGCTAGCATTCTCTATATCGTACCACTACCCTCCTTAGTGTGATCTAATGTAATAGCCTTTTATGTCATAATCTCTGCCTATAATTAAGGAGGCAGGTTTAGGTAATGTTCAAGAGGATGTTGATTATGGACCCATGGCAGGAATAGGGAGGGGTGTAACACCCTTACTCAACGACCTTGATCTGATGTGAGGGAGTTTCCCTGGGGCCCAGTCTATGCCATTTTTTAATCTTGCAAGAGAGAAGAGAGCTCATTAACACCTGGAGTGGAGGGTGTTCTTTGGATCTGAGGTCCCTGAGCTAAGGACCTCCTAGACTCAGGCAAAGATCTCAAGAACCCATGGAGATCTCCAAGGATGGCCGGAGCCATGGATACTGCTGTTTCAAGACCACCAGGATTATTCCCTTAGAGTCAACAGAGAGAGGAACCCTTCCCCTTGACTTGGCGCCCTAATGAGTGAGAATGGACTTGATGACAGGAGATTTTTTGGAGAGTCTTCTAAACCGAGAGAGAGTGCATTGGTTTGTGAAAGCCTCCCACTTGTGTTATTCTGTTATTGACAGTCCCTGTGCTCAGTTTACTGCTGTGGCTTCATGTTCTCCCTCAGTGGTTCTTGACCTCCAGTCCTTTCTTTTCCGTGTCAAAGGGGATTTTTTTCCCTTCGCCCTTACTGGTTTAGGAATGTTATTAAAACACCCAACTTCATGTCTGAAAGCCATATAAAGCCACATCATAATGGCATTAATGGATGTAATGAGAAGTTGTTCTGGAGCCCTGCTCTTGTAGGAGTGTTTTAATGTAAATTATAATGGGTTTTTAGATGTTCTCTATTTAGCGGCACTCAGAGCTAGTGGCACTTTAAAGAAGAATCGCTGGTGGAACAGACTGCTGTGATGAAATTTCTCAGCAAATAAACTCAGTTTATTTCATTTTCAGAGTAATATGTTTGTTCCTCAGGCTATTTAATCTGTTCAGTATTCAAAAGGCAAACAACTTTTTGTTCATGAGGCAAGATGTGGCATCTTTTTAATATTGAAAAATATTACCTTCCGCTGGTGTTTGTCATCTTCAAAGCATACGAAATTAGGGAAAGGAGCGCTGCAACCAGTGTACCACTATGAATGCTTACATACTAATTTCACCATTTTTACAATGTACCGCCTTCTTATGCTTTTTGAATAAAAACACACAGAAATATGGTTTCAGATATTGTATGCTTTTTTCTCTACACATATTAAGGGTCTTTTGTGTAAAGTAGTAATGGAATACATTTGAAGTGATAAAAATTTAATGGACCATACAGCATTTGTAGGCCAGAAGCTTTAAGATGAAATGCAAACAACAGTAAATGTCTAAATTTATTTTCTTCCAGACTTTCATCTTGCAGTGATTTTCTGCAAGAACGGTCTTAGGGTTTTGTTGGGAACGGCTAATAGAAGCAATAATAGGTGATAACTGACTCTATAATTAGTCATTTTGAGGCAGTGGTACTCTTTGAGCCACTGATAAGAATTGAATTGTGTCCTACATCATGTTTCCATTCTGCTGTCACAGCCCAGTAATCCATATTCATAGACTCCTGGTGCTAAGCTCATTGCCAATTTAACACAGATGTGGATGAGATATTTACAACCTTTTCAGCCTTTTGATCCTATTCTTTTATTTGAGGAAATGGCAGAGTAACTTCATAGCAAGGATAAGGGTATAAAATGTCTTAGTGACAGAATTATCAGAAGATTAATTTTGTGTGTACCTAAAATATGTCTGTGTATATATATTCATACCTAAAAGTCCATATTTGTGAAAGAAGCTCTGTTAGGGTTCAGTGTGAAAATCCAACCAAAATTTTCTCTGACATTTTAGATTTTTTAGTATGTCATCTTCAAAACAAAAAAATGAGTAACTTAGTAGAAGGCTGCATTTTTCTCACTCTGCTTTTCTTTCAGGAGCAACCTTTATTAATCATCATATACTAGGAGATTAATCATCTCCATGTAGATTTAAGAACACTAGACCTTCTCTTGTAGTGAAGTTAGCTCTCCAGTAATCCTATGTTCTGGTTATGTAGTATGCTTGACGAATGCTGGAAAGTGGGGTGATGAGTGCTGCATGGGAGGAAGTCATTCTAGGTGTGCAGACCCTAGAAACCAAATCAAGGATATGGGCAGTGGAGAATGTTCTCCGGTTTAACTGAAACAGAAGGTGTGTTTAGCCGAAATGGACAAGTGTGAATGGGCGATTGACTCTGATCCTAACTTGAGAGTCTTTGAAGATGACTGTGTCGATAATTCAGGACTTCAGTTTTTGGATAAGACTTTTGAAACAGAAGTCAAAAGATGCTTGGTGAATGAGGAACGAGTATGATTGGATGAGACATTTGCATTTTGTTTACATGGAACCATTTGGTCTCTGTGTTTTATTTTCCCTCTGGAAATATTCTGTTGTATTCAGAATTCATCAGTGATCCATAGTAGTGATACTGTTTTCTCTTTAATTGTAATTAACACAGCTAGTTCTGTTTGTATTTTTTAATGCAAAACTGAGAAATGTACAGAACGTTACACTAAGACAAAGAGAATCCAAATTTTACCTTGAAAAACATTGAAACCACGATCAGAATTAGATCCATGACAGACTACATTGTGTAAATGTAGTAAATTGTAGTAAAATTGTGTAAATGGATGTTTACCCTTAACAAGTCATCAAATTGTTTGATGATTGTTCATAAGACTTTGGTCTCTGTGTTAGACAGGGTTCTCTAGAGAAACAAAACCAGGACGTTTATGATTTCATATGGATATATAACGTAAGAAATAAACAGCCAATTAGTCTACAGAGCAGTACAAATGGCTCAGTGCAACTCACTTCCATGAGACAGTAATACACTGACAGTTCTTCCACTCACGAGGGCTGTTGGGTGCAAGTCAAGGAAGCAGACGGCTGAGTCTTCTGGAGACCAATTCAGGCATTCCAGCACAGGCAGCAAACAGCAGAGCAGGCCACCAACAGTCAGCCAGATGACAGGGTCCGACAGGCCCCAGCTCAAGTGATGTATACACCAGCAGTGTGGCAAAACAGGTCAAACGGCAGCAACACAGTCCACAGGTTAGAGGTCCCACAGGTAGTGTAAGTTACAAATTGAGACAGGGAACTAGGTGAGGCCGCTGCACACTGGTTCGATCCTCAAAGAGCAAGAGATAAGAAAGGCAAAGCTCCCCGAGTCATTTATCTCCCTGCCCTTCAATTAAACTGCAACCCTAGTAATCCCATGTGTATTTGTTGCCACGGTTGGTGCAATAAACCTACCTATCACAGTCTCTGAAGCAGGTGAATGGTAGGTTTTACCTCATAGCGATACCACATTTCAATTTACAATCCACTGCTAAACTGGGTAGAAAGTCAGATAAATACAGCCTTTTCCAAGAGAGAATTGATTTGAGGTTTCTTCTTCTTTTTTTTTGGTCTTTCTATAATAACAAAAGCACATAGTTTCCCGTACATAGTAAGGACTCAATATGTACTTAAAACTCAAACCAGACTCACTGCCAGGGCTGGATGCCCACTCATAGGACAGGGCGGAAGGACCCTGTGGGTTTCTGAGAGGGTGACTTTGATGGGAGTAGAAAACCCTGTCTTTCCCCCGAGGAGTGGCTGATGGTTTTGAGTTGCTGACCTTGCGATTAGCAGCCCAGCACATAACTGCTGTCCTGCAGGGCCCTTCTAGTCTGTACATAGGCTACATATATTGGATATATATGCATACATGCCTGTATATTATGCCTATATAAGGGAAAGGTTTATATATAAGAGGAATGGAACATTGAGAAAGCATCCCAACCCAGCCCAGTCCAAAGTCATAAGTCCAAGATTAGTCCATATGTTTGATACCAGTCTATAAAGTCTCCTTCCGACTTATGAAGCATGTATGATGACACCAGGACAATCACAGGCGAGTGGATGCAGAGTCTTGTGTGTCCAGAGGCAGTGGAAGCATCTCAGCGCTTGCAGTGTTGTCCATGTGGCTTCTCCAGCTTCAGAGGTCTGGTTCCATCAGGGTAAAGCCGTGTGGCTTCTCCTCTGGGTCCTCCAGCTCCTCGGACGCTGCCATCTTGTCTTGTCAGTAGTGCATGTCCCAGAGACTGAGAGACAAGTCTCCTTTCTCCAATTGGGAAATACTGGGAGACTTTCCCAGAAATCTCAGGAGAAAGCCATGTCCACACAGAGGCCTCCTTGGCTACACATTGGCTATCTTCAGATTAACAAGTTAGACTCCACCCCTACATCCCAATCATGAAATTGACATCATGAATACATGACCGCCACACTGTCCATTTAGTAGCCCAATACATAAGCCACTATGCCACCAGAGGAGCTAAAAGAGTGCTTGAAGAGCACATTTCAGTGAAGAACAGGAGAGTATGCCAGACTCGGCCACACAGAGTAAGACCGTGCAAGCTTGGTAGAGAGGGTGCAGGAATATAGTAGAAGTCAAGGTGCAAGAGGGGCCTCAAGGGGAAAATACTGTTTGCTGGAGCTGGGGGTGGGGGTGATCGCCCAGAGGCATACATACAACAATCTCTACAGAGCACTGGTGCCGCTGACCACGTCGCCAGACTGCCCTTGATCGCTGAAACAGCTGTCCAGGTTTTAAAGGAAATGTTGACAGTCTTATGGAGACAGCAAAGATGAGTGAAAAGGTAGACAGAAGAACGTGCCTAAAGGACTCTCAATGTCAAAGTTCCTGGTTGTGAAGGGTTCAGCATACCAGCTCCGACTGCTCATTGTTCACTAGTGAAAAAACGGGGGTGGGGGAGCTGGAGACATTCGGAAACTCCCACAGACAAACGGGGAGTCCAAACTGTGTCCAATGGTTTTAAAATACAGAAATTGGACTCATTTTCTGCCCGAGGAAAGGAGACCTTGGTGATCAGAAGATGTCTTAAATCCCTTAGGAGTCTGGGTTACATTTCCTCTTTCTTGAAAAAAAAAAGAGAGGCCGATTTGCAGTTCACATGAATTGTGCATTACATCTCTTTAGAGGAGGAAAGGAATGTTTGTTCTATACCATTTCAGGAAGCAACATCTATCCAAGTGCAAAGTTCCAATTCCCTCACTCCCTCACCCCAAATACCTTAAATTCCAAAACTCTGGCAAGCAGAGAAATAGATTATAGTCAATCAGTGTCTATCCAGGGATCTTTTTCTTTAAATAATTTGTGTAAACAAACTCCATGTGAGGACTGAGTGTCTTTGAGTCTGTCTGAGGCTAGCCTCCTCAGGTTTTCTGGTATTGCTGTGCTGTGCCTCGTATGTAGGAAATCTGCTTTAAAGTGATTTTATATTTATGCATTTTAGCTTTTAGAACATCCCATTTATAGCTATCCTACTCCCTTTCCTGTGTCATACATTCCTCATTTGCATGCTGGGAATAGTAACAGTACTTCCTTTATAGAGACAGGTTGACAATTGAGTGCCATAATACCTGTAAACCATTTGCCTCAGTGCCCAACTCTCATAACTGTAGCTATTGTTTTCTATTAAAGGGTGTGACGGTGATTTAGACCAATATCCAGTGCCATTTTCGGTGTCTTATGATGTAATGCTAGTCTCTGATAGATGTGTTTTAGTTAGACTTTGCCATATAAATACTGCGACCACCACTTGTAGTCATCAGTTTCCTGGAATTCAAGTCTTCGCACCAAATGTCATGTGCTTCTAGTGGACAGGCTCTTTCTTCATCACACATGTTGGTGCACATCCTTCCATACACACAATGACAGCCCACTGTTGCAGACAGGAAAATCATTTTTCTACTTTCTCCTGACCTCTTTTTGCAAATGGCATCATCTTGCTCCCCAGAACAGAGAGCCAATGCAAGCACAAAGCCACAGAGGAAGTGCTGATACGTTTTTCAGGAGTGAACAAAATAACGTGATAAGGAAACCCAAGGCTCATACAGACACATTTAATCTGATCCCTTTCTTCCCAAGAATATCTTAGTTTTCTGGTATAAGATCACTTGCATGCCTTCTGTAGACTTTTCTCTAAAGGCAGAATGTGTGATGGTGGTGGTCCTTTTTGTTAACAAGGAGAAAAGGACTGACTCTCTCCATGCATTTTAGTCTACTTTTGTTGAGAACTTCAAGGAACCCATCAGTGAAATTCAAACTAACAAAAAGGAAATATAGTGCATCTTAATGATCTTTCTGCCCATGTAAGTTTGCTCCCACAATATGGGACACATCAATGAAAAATACACACATTACATATATCCATGACTAAATGCAGTGTTCACAACATAATGCCCAAACTCCAGCAATGCCTTACACTACTTTCATAAGTTGGGTGAGGAGGAATGAGAGCGATCTACTCAATACTGTGTTGTTTTCAGATTTTATTTTTACATTGATGGGCACTGTGTCAATGAATGTGGAAAGATAGAACTGATGCTCTAAATTTGAGACCAGCAATTATAGATATCACAGCTTTGAGCTGCTTTTTTCTTCATAGTTTCTAAACTAGAGAAAACTAAATAAGGAGAGTGTAGAAATAACTTGTCAATAACGAGTAAGGATTGTTTTGACAATATCTGATACTACAGAGCTGTAGCTCATTCTTCTGACTATTAACTGAGGGTGTTTTTTCTGCCTCCCATTTTAGTAACAATTTCAACGAGCACCTTCTTTGATGGCCTGCTGGTGACTGGACTCTACACATCGACCAGTGTCCAGGCTTCCCAGAGCATTGGGGGATCCAACGCTTTTGGATTTGGTAAGTTACCCTGACCTAACGAACCAGCAATTGTCGCTGTTTTATGCAGCTACCAATCATACTTGGGGGAAAATTGGTTCTAAAAGATGAACATATTCAGTATCTCAGAGAAAATAACCTGAAAGATTGTTATGTGTTGGAATTCGGATACATTGAAATAAATAGAGTAAATGTGTCATCAACTGTGACCTCACTGCTTATTGCTGCTGTTCCATGGACTCTGTGGGGTCTGTATACATTTTCCTCTTCTGTTGTTTAGGTTTCTAGAATTCACTCTGATGCCCAGATGGCTATTCAGTAACTCACTCTTTTAGACAGTTCTTAAAATCCTGTGGTTGGTAAAAACTTTCATATTAAATGTGTCAACTAGAACTGTAGAAAGTGAAAGACAGTGATATTTATTAAAAGGTTTAAATTCTACTAAGTATGTAACACTTAAAACATCTATATGGGGTAATTGGTCTTCAGTGAGAGACCTGGCAGGTCAGAGAGACAGAAGTGAGGAGGCAGAAGGCTGCCTGATGGTCACTAAGTTCAGAGGATTCTCCATTTGGAAATCTCTACTTTACCCATAATGCTGTAAGCATGTCAAGCTGGGATTAAGGACAACCATCACAGCATCAAAAATATAAATTTAAAGTATTGGTTTATGTAAGACACTAGTTCATCACTTGTACTCTAAAACTGGCAAATTTGCCCCTGGACTTCCTGCACTGATGTATGGTAGAATTGCGTGATCAAAGGCAGCCATGTGTCAGAGTCCTATTTTTATGGTGGTAAATAGAGAATTTTTACCTACACTAATCTATGAAAGGGCACCTCCTCCGTGTACAGATGACCCTTGACTGACATGAAACAAATGTTCATGCTGTATCACCGCTTGGTTTCCCCCAGGTGAGACCCTTCCCCTCACAACTGAAAGGAAGCTGGAAGTCTTCTAATCAACATGTTAAATTGTTTGACCATTGAGAATTTGCCCTATTTTAAAGTGAGATCAGCTAGAATTTCACAATCTGTTGGTAGCTTATTATAAGTCTTAATTATCATTGGAAAAATTTCCTCTGGCTTCTGGACCTCTTTTATCTTCTGTAGAGAACAAAAGTCAGCTTACGATCACATATAGAAGAGATAAGTAGATGACACAATCGCTATTAGAACAAGCCCCATAAGTAGGGTTGACAGATTTTGCACCTAGAAATGCAAGACAGCTATATTTGAGTTTTAGGTAAATGCATGTTTCTCTTTAGTGTAAGTCTGTATTGTTTGGAGTCTCAGGGTAGTTCAAATGGCTGACACATTTGGCTGCTAATCAAAAGCTTGAAGGCTTGGACCTCCACTTAGCCTCTTGGAAGAAAGAGCCGGTGGTCTACATTGAAATATTCAGCCATTGAAAACCCCAGGGGGGACTGAAAATACTCATTACAGACTATTTTCTTTTTTGAGGGGTGGGGGTGGGCATCACTGCCTCTGGTATTCATGGGTGCTACCCAGTGCTTCTCCTGAGAGCCGCCACTGGATTTGAACTGCCAAACCCATGGGTCGCAATCCCGCACTCAACCACTTACGCCACCGGGGCTCAGCCCTATAGACTATTTTCTTTGTAGACTTTCTATCTGCCTGTATTGTAGACCTTCTATCTGTCTGTCACTGTGAGTTGGAATGGACTAATTGACTAATTGACAGCTGGTCCATTGCAGTACTTTTGGACAAATTGTTCTGGTTTTCACTCCAGCCCAATCAAGTGAAGACCTCTGGAGGGTCAGGATCAGACCCGGAGAGGTGAGGGTCATGCTTGAGAGCTTATTTTTGTAGAATTTCAGACATGCTGCTTAGAACTCAGAGATTTTTTTAAAAAACCAAGTACTCCAGTTGCATCTGAATGCAAACTAAAGTTTGGAAACCACGAGTCTACTAGGAGAGAGGTGCTCCTTAAATAACAATACGACTACAGAAGAGAGCAAAGCAATGCATCGAGTGCCAGAGAGACTGTAACAAAGACTAGATGTAGTCTGGGGTGAGTAGCGTACAGTCCTGAAGAATTAGCTCGGGGCTTATGGATGGTGGGAACAGCATCCTTCATGGAACAGCTTTCCCAAAGACCACAGGGTGAGAAGATGCTCGCTCTGAGGACCTGAAAGGAAACCTTGAGGTGTGGAGCTGGACCTGGAAAGTAGAGGAGGCATGCTAAGGGCTAGCTCTTTGGGATCTCATGTGTTCCTGATTTTGCACTAAAGAAGGATAAAACCATTGTGGTTTTTAGGCTGATGACACGATCAGCTTTTCCTTTAAAAGAGATTACTCTGGGGTCAGCTTAGAGACCAGGAGTAGGTGCAGGGAGAGCCATCTGTGACAGTGACACCACTGTGGCAAAGCACATGAGGTACAGGAGAGCGTAGGCATCAGTCAGAGACCTTGTGTGGAAGGATAAGAGTTCCCGGCTGTGCAGTCATGCCTGCCTCCACCTTTCACTCATTTCACGTCCCGGCCACATCACTTCCCTTGTTAGGGCTAAGGAAGGTCTACATCTATGAAATAGTAATGATACTCATGCTTTCCTCGCATGATGTTGCGTAACTGACTATTAGATGAGGTGATTTATGCAAAGCAATTATCACCCAGGAAATACGCAATCAAATGCAATAAAAAATTATAGATCTTGATAACTGAGACAGTTGGTATCCTTAGTCCAGGAGTTTTATGTAATTTAGTCGGAATTGGAGAGAGAGAAAAAATGAGTTCTCAAGTAGAATGAATCAGGATCTTAGAGATTTAGATTGTTTGAGTGATGAAGTATGCATCATTTGTCAATTTGGGGGCTTCAGTTGAAGATAGCCATTGATGATCATTCATAATTATGTTGTCAACATATTTTGAAAAGACTCATTTAATGCATACCATATCACCTTAAGCTTTTTTTTTTTTTTTTTCCTAAAAAGCCTTACAGATGGAATCCAGGAACAGGACTGGGAATAGTGATACCAAAAGGATAGGGGGAAGAGGGTGATGAGGAGGAGTGGAAGGGGGAACCAGTCGCAATGATCGACACATAACCACACACCCCACCAAGGGAAAGAACAACAGAAACCATGGGGGAAGGGAGACAGAAGTCGGTGTAAGATATGGAAATAACAATAATTTATAATCTCTCGAGGGGTCATGAGGGTGCTGGGGAGTGATAAATGAGGAGTTGATACCAAGGCCTCAATAGAAAATAAATGTATAGAAAAGGATGGAAGCATATGTACAAATATGCCTGGTACAATTGATGTATGGATTGTAATAAGAGTTGCAAAAGCCCCCAGTAAATGATCTTTTAATAATAAAGAAAGTCTAAGAATGAAATGGTTAAAAATTACTTTACAGTACTCAAGCATCAGGATCCTTTCTCCAGTGGTTTGGAGATTCAATTAGTATAGAAAGTCTTGGGTTTGAATACATAGGCAGTTGTCACTAGGATTAATATGTATTTTGATTAGTTTTAAATGGATTTAGCCTTCTTGTAGCTACCCTGTAGTGCTGATTTGATGGGTTGAAGAGCTTTCTGAGTGTGAGCACAGTCCATCGTTGGTCGCTTGATTTCCATAATAAATGTTCCTTCTCCCACTAGGCCACTGCATTTTTCATACCATGATTTTTGTATGAATGTAGAGAGGCAAGAACTTTATAAAGTTCTGAATACCCTTGTGTTTATCTATGATAGTATTACTCAAAACTCAAAAACATGATATTCCCGAATATAGTGGAACAGATCTAATCTTAAAAAATAATGTTCTTGAAGAGAAAGCAGGACATAAATTCCTTTGAGATAACATGGTCACTTTGGGAAAGGGCTCCATTAATCTTTGATATTAGGTTGAATATATTCTTTAATTTTTAAAAAGGGAATGAAAGAGACCTAATTTGGTTAGATGGAAAGTAGGTAAACTTTAAGAATTGTTGTGCTTGGTAGTTTAGCAGTTTTAGTACGGTCAGACTGAAATAGTGTGTCATTCTTGGATATAGAACAAAAGAGTTATTGAATACATCATCTTAGGCTGCGACTTTTGATGGTATGTTAAGCTAACATGATTTGTTTGGCATTTTCCCAGCAAATTGGGGGAGACTAGCGTGTGATACGCATAACAGGCCGTGACAAATAATGCAAAGTTTGAACAACTACTCCTACTTTTGGAAGTCTTTTTTCCCCCCCTTAGGAAAGTTTTTATCTCCTTAATTTTAAGTGCATGAATTACACTACACTTACATTCCACTGTCCTCTGAATATAAAACGTGTGTATGACCAGCCCAAATAGGCTATCATTATTCTTAGGATGCTGTTTATAATGTACTTCCACCAACTTAACTACAGTCTTTTATGCAAAACCAGAATTGTTTAAAATGTATGCCTCACTGACCAAAAATAGACTAATGCCTAATAGCCAGAAATACATGAAGACAATAGCTATGCTAAGGATGACTATAAGCCAGCAATGCATGATTTGAAATACCTCATTTTGCTTGTCAATATAAGAAAACATGCTGCCCTAGGGAAGTGTGATGTTTAATTATGGATATCTCATTGTGCATCCCAGAAAGGAAGAAAGAAATGCTCCCCTTTCTGTCTTTGGCTTTGAATTCCAGTTCAATCATGTAAATCTTGAAGGCTTATTGTGGTTGCTAAATGAAGAGCTATTTGAATATCCTTTTGTACAAAAATTGTTCCATTTCCAGGGGCTGAAATGCATTTTACTCAATATTTTAGTGTTCTGGCTCCCAAATCTAGAGATTTTACTCAATTTTTAGTATTCTGGCTCTAAAACCTGAGAATTGGGTTTGCAGTGCTGAAAAATAGCAGCCGTGCTTATAATTGTTAGATCTTATGTAAAGTAAACCTTTGTGTTACACAATGCCGAGATAATTTGCTTAGCTAATGCATCTGCTATTTTAGCAGTTTTCTCTCTAATCTTTTGTAATTTTCTTTGTGTCACTTCTTTTTCTGTAATCCTCAAGCACCCTAGGTCCAATAATTTGCTACATTATAAAACTTTTAAAGTGGTAAGATTTGATGAAATCTAGGCTTTGGGAAATGTAATGAATATTTTCTATCTAGACTCCCCTTACACTCCCCACTCCCCTTAAACATTCAGTGTATAATGTCATATTTTTAATAC
Source organism: Nesogale talazaci (assembly GCA_004026705.1). NCBI lineage: Eukaryota > Metazoa > Chordata > Mammalia > Afrosoricida > Tenrecidae > Nesogale > Nesogale talazaci. Next base: position 24,764 of record PVJH01019657.1, read on the forward strand.
ATAAGGTACTTACACAAAATTTAATGTTTTCAATGTTACATTTAAAATTGTATTAAAATTATTGATCTCCATGATTTCCTCTCACCCCAACCCCAATATCATTTGACACACTAACTTTACGTGAACAGGAGTATATTATGAACACACTTCAAAGAGTTCATGGGAAAAAAATCCTATTATATCATTCCATATTGAGTGATATTTCTAAAACAAATGATTTAAAGATTTTAAAAACACTTCAAATTTCATTCATTCTCATCACCCACTGTTGTTGGGTTGATTCTAACACAGAGGGACGCTCTATATAGCATTTCAATCCTTGATGTGTTGCTATTGTTAAGTGCTATCTAGTCCATTCTCATAGGGACCTGGCATGTCACAACAAAACAAAACACGCCTGGGCCCTGGGCCATCTCCACAGTCATTGCTAAGCTTGAACCCAGCCTTGCAATCAGTCTTCTTGAGGCTCTTTCTATTTTACTGTCTTCCTGCTCTACCACGTGTGATGTCCTTCTCCAGGGACTGGGCCCTCCTGAGAACTTGTTCAGTTTGTGAGATAAGACCTCACTGTCGTCACTCTCAAGAAACATACTGGTTGTACTTCTTTTAGAACAGAACTGTTCCTTTGTGTATTGTTTGGCAGGCTAAGCTGTGTTTAATAGTCTTCGCCAACACTATAACTCAATATAGCGATATACCTATTAGCGCTTTTCTTCTTTGGTCTTCTTTATCATTATTCAGCTTTCAACTGAGGTGATTGAAAGTCTAATCATAAAAATGCAAGATTTTAAGTGTTATATTTCACCAAAAATAAAAGTAAATTATTTAAGCTAGCATTTGGTTTTCCTTCACATGAAGACTTTCACAACTTGCTAATTATCCTTTCCCCACTGCTTCTCTCAAATATTAGCTACAGTTTAGTCTTATGTGTCTTGCCTTTGTAACTGGGATATTATAAATGTTCTGAATATATGCATATATTTAGGCTTAGTATCTGTTAAGAAGGGCAGTCACTTTCAGCCTCATTAAATAGGACCCTGTGTTATAGTTGTATTTATTTATTAGCCTAAATGATGCTGCTGTTTTATTCAGGATGAACTTTTTACAGTTATTTTGTTTGTCTCATTATGAAGACATGCAAAAATAAATGCAATTTAAACATACTTGTGGAATTCAATGCTGTGACCTTTTTGCATAGTAGGGTAAACAATCTATAATTAGCAAGAAGAGCCCTGGTTAATTAAACAAATTACTTTAGTCAGTGGTACAAGGACTGGAACTGATAGGAAATATTAGTAACAAATTCATATCTTATTTGTGGGGTACCAACCTAATCAGTTGGGTATTCTCACATTACCTTTATTAAGAGACATTACCTAATATGTATTCAACATAATAATTCAGAATATGTCTCCATCCATACATAGCTAGCTTTAAAATACCCACTACTATCAAGCTGATTTCAACTCAATTCTATAGACACAAGTCTTAAAATAGCCACTTATTAAAATAGTACATACAACTATGCAGTGTTTGAATAAACTAATGAGCATGTCGCTAATTAAATAAGACAAATGTTCAGAAGCAACAGAGTGCCATGAGATTCAGACCACAGTGAAAGAGTTAGTAGAAAAAGGTTGCTCAGGGAAATGGCTCATTATATGCTCTTCGGTCTGGCAATTTTAGTTCCATTCCTGTCCCCACTGCATGCTAATTTGGGCCACATGCTACTCTTTCCTGAGCCTCAGTGCATGCATTTATAAAATGATATACTAATAATACCCAGTTCACAAAGTTGTTGGGCACATTAAATGAGGTTAACATTCAAGTATTTAGGCTGTACTATATGTTCAGAAATGTCATTGCTCCTGTGTGGTGCAGTCAGTTCCAACCCATCGTGACCCTGTGTACAACAGAATGCAGCACTGTGTCTGGTCCTGCGCCATCCTCCATGTGTTCACCTGAGCCCATTGTGGCAGCCCCTGTCAATCAAGCTTGTTGAGAGACTTCCTCTGTTTCGATAGGGTAGAATGTTTGAGAGGAAACAGATGGACTCTAATGGTGGGAAGGATGCATCCAATTTCTTACCCATAGAATTTAGAGCTGGAACTGACCTTCGGTTGTGTCTGGCTTAGTCTCCTCCTATGATGTACAAGGAAGCAGACGAGGCTTAGGAAGGGCAGATGGTGTTGTTGCATGGGATGATAGTAAAGTTGAGGATTGAACCAGGCGTTTTGAACTTCAATTCATTTCTTGGCTTCCCTCATGCACCATTTTGAGAAGGAATTCATGTATCATAAAAGCCATGATGAAAACATATGCAATTCTGTGCTTTTTTGTGGGGGGGAGGCATCACTACCCAGCCTTGCTCCCGGAGAGCCACTGCTGGATTTGAACCGCCAAGCCCGTGGGCCGCAGTCCCACACTCAACCACTACGCCATCGGGGATCAGCCATAATTCTGTGCTTTTTACTATTTAGACTATGGTTCGAAATCCTCTTAATTGCAGAAAATTTCCAACACCCAAAAGGAAACTTCATAACTCTTCCAATCAGTTCTAAATCCTTCTTCATTCCACCCTTCCTTCTAGCAACAGTTCACCCACATCTCGTTATTGTAGAGATGCCCATTCCAGAGATTTCTTTTGTAGGGATTGTCTTTGGGTCTGGTTTCTTTCATTTAGCACAATCCTCTAAAAGTTCATCCACATGGTAGCCTCTATCAATACTCTGTTACTTCTTATTACTAAATAATGATCCATTCTATTGACATAATACATTTTTTTTTACATTTTGATAATTTGACCTGTTATCAGCTGATGGACATTTGGCAATTCTCAGATTCTTCAAAGAAGAAAAAAATCCATCCCACTGCCATTGTTCTGATTCTGATTCATAGTTATCCAATAGGACAGAGTAAAACTCAGTGCCTCTGGGTTTCTGAGGCTGGGAATCCTTACAGGATATGACAGCTTTTCTTTCTTCTGCAGACTAACTGGTGGATCTGGACCACTTACAGGGAGCATCCCAGCACACCAAGTGTCCTTTAGATGAATTAGGGCTGCACAAATTGAAAAAAAAATACTTAAGGACTCTGCAAAGCAATATGATAATCCGATTTCTTACATACTCATCAGTGGTTTGAAAAAAATCCCTGAAGGCCCAAGTTACTTAATCTGTCCTATGACTCGTCTAAACATAGTAACCTTAGAAATCAAGCTGAATTAACTCTGTTTGTCTGCCTTCTTCCCAGGTAAGAGAGGAATATGCCATAGGAGTCATTTTTTTTTTTCCACTGTAGAGCCCTAAACCTTTGGCATCAGTTTTTACACTGTGTGACACAAAAGCTAAGTCTGACCAATCACATTTACTGGAATTTGGAATTGACACTCAGTGATCCCTCTCTTCATGGACTGGATCCCAGGTGATGCACATCAGATGCACACCAAGCATTTGGGGAGCTCTGAACAGCCGTACTTCACAATGGCTCTGGGAAATCTCAGCAGAGAGAGGCAGAGATGCCTGAGTTTCTAGGTCCTTCTAGGTGTGTAGTTTAGGCCTTTGTCCTAACAAGCACACATATTTTGGGGTTCAGTAATAAAAACAATTAACATTTATCAAACACTTGCTATATACGATAGGTGCGTTACAGGTATTTCAACTCCCATTATTCTGCCCTAACAAAATAATTATCCTTGTTTTGTAGATAAATTATCTGAGGCACAAAGAGAGTAAGTAATTTGCCCAAAGTCATGCTTAGGAAGCCAGAAACCTATAATTCAAATGTCAGCTCCATAGCCTCTAATTACCCCTCCCTTGTTAGCGTCAGTCAGCTTGAGGTAATTTCTGTCAGAGAACTTTGACTAAGAGCTCTCTCTCTCTGCTGTAGGTCTGCATGTCACTCTGCCCTGCCTCTGGCCCAGCGTCATCCCTCTCTTCCCCCGTCACTACCGACAACACACACACACACACACACATATCCACCCCGAGCTCTCGTCAGTATAACCACACCCAGCCTCACATCCCAGCTTAGATCCCTGTGACCTTCTTTGTGGTGGCCATGTGCTGCTGAACTGATTCCATGTCAGCAGCCCTACGGGGGAGTACAACTGCTGTGTGAGCTTCCTAAGACTGTAATCTACCCCACTCCATCCCCACCACCCCCAACACACACGCGCGCACATGCGCGCGCGCACACACACACACGCACACACACAAACAGTAGCTATGAGTCAGAGTCGACTTGTCAGCAGTGAGGTATTTCGGAGAAACCAACAAAACCCCTGTTTTATTGGCATATAGTCCACACATCGTACGATTAAATCACACCTAGAAGAGTTGTACAGTCATCACCATAATCCATTGTTGACTTTAAGGACCCATACTGCCCCATCTTGCCTGGGGAACACCTGGTGGCCTCAAATTGCAGACAAGCTGGTTGGCACTTGGCGCTGAACCACGGCCCCACCAGGCCTCTGGCTTCTTGTTCACCATCAAGTTGGTCTGAGTCAGAGCAGCCCTGTACGTCTGAGTGGAACTACCCCCACAGACTTGCTTTCTAATGCTTTGCACCATTGTGAAAGTGGGGGCCGTTGCCTTTCATCCACCGAGGGGCCATTTAGTGGGCTTGAGCAGCTAGTCTTTCAACTAGCAACCTGGCTGCTGTTGACTCCTGTGTCAGGCACCGATGACTCACTCCCTCACTCTCATCCAGTCGATTCGGACGCTTAAAGGTCCATAGAGTGGAAGGGCCCCTCTAGATTTCTGTGATTGTAACTTTTTTTTCTCAAGTAGGAATTGTTTTTGAACATTTATCGTTTTTACCGTTTTCCTCTTCTCTTTTTCAATTTGGGGCAGATATTTCCCTTCGGTATCATATAGAAATGAGCATATTTTTCACAGGTTTAATTTGTTATTTTATTATTTATTATTCTTTAGCTGAGAGGTGACCTCCAGGGCTTATCTTGAGTTTCAAGTTGGAAAGTTGTCTTAAAGTCGTAGTTTCAAGGGTTCCTCCAGTAACCCTCAGACCATGAATCTGTCTTTTTTTCTTATGCATTTGAATTTTGCCTCACATTTTTATTTAATAATTCTAATGGGGACCTCCTACACAACAGTCAATATGGGCAGTAGTGATAGTAGCAAGGCACCATCTAGTTCTGGCTGAGGCTGTGGTTCATTTCAACCATTAATCTTTGAACTACCGTATATACTCATGTATAAGTCAAGTTTTTCAGCACATTTTTTAATGCAGGTTTATGGCCGAATGAGGTGCCCCATCTGATAGTCCAGTTGGCTTATACTCAAGTATATATGGTAATTGCTTCCAGAAAGATTGTAGTTCTTTGTAGGAGCAGAAAGTGTCATCTTTTTCACATGATGTGGCAGGTAGGTATGTCCACCCCCACCCCCGGGTCTCCTTGGTTAGGGTCCTTGAATTTCCTTTGCCTCTCTCTGTTGGGAAGAGAGTCCACCCTCTTTGAGGGCCTCTTTCTTTCCTCACTTCCTCTCGAGTCCTTGTGTGTCCTCCTGTCTGTCTCCATCTTTGTGGGACTCTCTCCTTTTGCCTCCATGCTCCCCTCTGTTTTATCGACAGCCCTCCATCTGCCTCTTTAGCGCTATACTGAATTTGCTTGCTCAAAAAAGTCACTTTTACCACGGTGCACATAAGAAGCACTCCCAATGACATCTAACAAGTGCTCAGTAAATATTTACAGAGGAATACTCAATAAAGGCCTCTGGATACCAATGGGATATTTTACAATGGAATGGTCATTTGTTTTGTAAATATGTACATGTGAATGCAAATGTGTGTTTATGGGTAAGGCAGGAGAGAGAGAAGGGATTATGACACATGCAAATATTTAAATTTATGTATATGTGTGCACATGTGTTTACAGTCTATACATGCTTGTAAAGCCAGACAAACGTGTACATTTTGTCATCAAAGATCTTGGGAAAACCCATATCCTGGCTGCCTCTCTGTCCCATACCCTCCTGCACACGACAGACACCATTGCCTTCAGAGGGGACAGTGACTGATTAAGTGTCTCACAGGGTCCAGGGAGAAAGATCTGTTCTCATGAAGATTTAGAAAGCCCCAGAAACCGTCTAGAGTCCTTTTGAGTCAGAATTGACTGCATGGCAATGGGTTTGGTTTTTATAGAATCCAGAGGATAGAAAGTATCTCAAGAAATTTTTTGGTTTATAAATCTCTACTGAAACCAGATTCATTGCCATTAAGTTGATTTCAGGGCATAGGACTCTTAGAGAGGAGAACTGCCCTTCCAGGGCTTTCAAGGCTGTAATCTTTATGGACGTAGATCACCACATCTTTCACCCACAAAATAGATGGCAGGTTTGGAACTGCTGACCTTTGGTTAGAAGCTGACTGCTTTAATCAAGGTGGCACCAGCGTTTCTCTAATATATTTGAATAGGTCAGTGTGTTGATCATGTAGGAGGGTGCCTTGGGCCTATGGAAGTGGATCCAGTGGGCCCTGGCTCCTGATTAATCATCTGATTAAGCCTCACTTGTGCCCCAGGCCACTCCAGAAATAGTTGACTCCTTTCAGTTATAGCATATTTCTTACATTCCTCCCAGCAATTACAGGTAGCAGTAACCAATTAATCATCTAAGAATCAAAAGTTTTGCTTCCCACATTCCTGTGTTCTGTCTCTTAACTAACCCTATCTCCCAAGTAATTTACATGTCAGTTTTCCCTTGACACACCACAGAATCTAGATAGAGTAATACAGTCCGGTAGGCAGAACTCACTGAAAAATAAATTTGCTAACCAAACCCCATGCTTCCATGTCTCAGAAGCTATTGCAATGATTCCCACCCTACTGATGGCAGTCGCAGGAAACAGAGTGGGAGTCACATCTAAACTCCTCCAGCTCCCAAGGCTAATTGCAACAAAGCAGAGGTCAAACATGCCCTCACCCCCCCCCTTTTAATTGTATTCATTCTGCTTCTGTGGACTGGTTAGATGATTCACTCTAATGACCATCCAGAATTTAAAGATAATGCTCACAATGACCTGGTTCTATTAGGACATTAACAGGTTACAATTCAGGTCAGGCAGCTTCTGCCATGCTTGCAGGAAGACTTCTCTCTGCCCTGGTTGTGCAATGTTACAAAGATTTTTAGGGCTAGCAGCATCATGTCACTTCACCGAAAGCCTCAGCCCGAAGACACTCAGCTCCCGCTCTGTGGGTGAGCAAATCCAACTCTCCTAATAAGCGGTCACATGCACCTGCTCTACAGTTTTACTTGCTCTGTGGAGTGAGAAGTCCACTGTTCCATCTTATGCTCTGGCCCCTGGTTCTGCTGCTGCTGCTGCACCAGACCTAGTGTTCTCTTGTTCACAGAGATTCAGGGTGTCAGAAATATCAGCGTCCAAAGGATGTGTCCCTTCTTGGTTCAGGATGTGCTCCATTCCTGGCTCTTCCCATGTGCTGCTAGTGAAATTCCCCCCTCCTCCTTCTAAAATGCTCGATTTTATACCCAGCAACCACACTTAATCCAGTCAACCGACCACTCAAAGCTGACTCAGATAATTCTATCAAGATACTTCCCTCTACCTCTTAACAACAGAGGAACTCTGATGGTATAAGGTTACAAGTTGGGCTTCTAACCTCAAGCTCAGCAGTTCAAAACCACCACTCTTTCCGAGGGAGACAAATGGGGATTTCTATTCCTGTGAAAGATGACAGTCTCTGAAACTCTGTTCTGCAGGGTCAATAGGAGTTGGCATCACTCAATGGCAGTGAGTTCCTTCCTAGATCCAGCAGGAAAATTAAAGTGGCTTGGTGAGGATGACAAAAAGTATACCTAGAGGGGCCCTATTAAATAATTCATGCATTACAGTAGTTAACTTAAAAAAATCTCCTATCTTTTCAGAAATAATGAGTCTACAACTTCTGGGCAATGTATTCTATGATTATTTCAATTGAGAAGATTAAGAAAGAAGTTCTTGTGAGACGTATGCCCTACTTTCAGCACCTTTCTCATAGAGTTTCACCTAGGAGGGACATTTGTTTAACTGAAAGTAGTGTTGGTTAAAAGGTAACCGAGTTGCTTGTTTTCTTTACTCTAGGCAAGAATCCCATCTATTTCCAATCTCCCAAGGAATTTACATGTCAGTTTTCTCTAGACATGCCAAAGAATCTAAAGTAACATCGTCCAGTTGGCAGAAATCACTGAAAAATAAATTCATTAAAAAATAAATCCCCGACTTAGGATTCCAGTTGTTGTTTCCTCTTCCTTCTTGTTGTTCTAAGCTGTCTCCTAATTAGTTGGTCCCTGACTCCTGTGTTTTACAGAGGGAAGCTGCCCCATTGAGTTTTCTTGGCCATCACCTTTACAGGAGAAGATTGCCAGACCAGTCTTCCATGTTTCTTCTCCATTCTTCTGCTCAAACTCATCTAAATCAACCAAAAGAAGACAATTAATACACATTTTTGAGCAGGTTCTGATGGAAGTTGCCACAGCGCCATATACATTTCGGCTTTTGAAATCACTTTGCTGTAATTTTTTTTCTGCTTCAGTGTTAATCTTTTTCTGCAATGATTCTTCTGTCTTGGAAAAGTTGACCTTGTTTGTAGGACTAGAGAAGCCTTTTGCCCCAGCAACTGAGCCGGAAACAAACCAGGGCAGAGCACCGAGACACTGTGTGTCTTGCTGCTGGCCTATCCAAAGTTTTCAAGAAGAAAATGCTAGAAAATCCATTTCTACAGCTGAAGGTCTACCTCTCACTAGATAAAGAGAGAATGGGAAAAACTTGTCTCTTTTTGTTCAGAAGCAGTCATTTAAAACACCCATTAGGAACCTTGGGTCTTGGCTGATAAGACGTGTGTTTGCTGTTTTTCTAGGAGTGCACTACTTTTCAGAGTATGCGGACTGACCGTTTTAACAAGAGACAGGACCCAAGGATGTGCTTAAGGGAGTAGAGCTCACCGATTAACACCGACACAGCAGTCGTTTTACTTGTAATGTAGTTTATCCTTGAAGTTTCCCAGTCCTTTCCTTTGCTTCCAGACAAATGATAGTTTAGATAGAACAACATAATATAATTTTATAATTCTTTCATTTCCTAGACAGAATTCTGATAGCCATCTTTTAAACATATTTAAAAAAATATTATAGTGAAAGTAAATTCTTGGCATCTCATGGAAAATGGTTCTGGATGTAATGTATGAGTTTGAAGAGAGACGTAGGAGTCCAAAAGAGGCATTTCACCAAATGCCAGCTATGTTTCCTCGCTTGTCTTCTGTTTTGTAGCTGGTATTCAACCCTCTGATGCTGAATTTTGCATTTAGCCTAATAGACGTGTGGGCTGCTTTCTGAGGCAAGCTCACAACTAAATTACTGTTTTCAGGGCTCTCGAGTGTCTGAATGGAAAAATACTTGTTAGTGTGGGAGTTGCCATTTTGGAAAACTGAATAGCAAAAATTGTTAATGTTTGGGTAAAAGTTCAGGCTGAGCCCCTCTCCTGATTGTCTTCCTGCATGTTTTCGTACATCTCAGCCCTGTTGTCACTATTGCTAATTACTTAGGTTATTTCTGGTTCTCTTTCAGAAACTTCTTCCCCACACAAACGCTAGTCCGTAGAAAAGAAGAGAAAACAGATGTCTCCATCAGAGATATTTTGCCTGTTCTTTTCAACCTATCTGAAGTGAACCAAGATGATAGGGGAGCCTTTTAAATGAAATAATAGGAAAATAAACATGTGTTAGTAATTCAAGGAAAACTCAGTTGGGGTTTTGGCTTTCTGTTTCTAGACAATGAGACAAAGGACCAGTTCTAGAATAATCAGGAGGAGGAGGAGGAGGTCTTTTCTTTGAGCCCCCTCACCACCACCCTTTCCCTCTTTCTTGCTTCTGGTCCCCATTTCAGAAGAGAGCTGACATCCGCTCCATCTTAGAGTGAGTTTAATTGTGTTGTATTAATAGCAGCGTTTTCTCCACACTGTGAATCTTGCAGACGTTAGTGTCTCTTGATGTAGTCACAGGCCTGGCAGGGAAAAAGAGAATTGCATATGCTATTTTACAAAGCTTGGAATGTGCTGGTTAAACAAAGGTGAACAAAGGTGGGTCCTGTCTCATAGCAACTGTCTGGGTAACAGAAGGAAACACCACTTGGTCCCATGCCCTCTTCTCTATTGTCCTTGGGGCGGAGCCAAGTGATGCAGCCTCTGCCTATCCAGCTTGTCAAGGGTCTTTTTCGGGGCTGGGGGAGTGTTTACTATTGAGGTATAACTCCCATAACAAAATTGACTAGGTTAAAGAATATGATTCGGTAGTTTTTAAGCGTGCTATCTGTTTTACAGCCATCACCATGATCTCATTCTAGAACTTTCCGTCACCGCAAGAAAAGATACCCTGAGTCTGTTAGCAGACAACCTCAAATCCACCCCCTACCCACCCTTTCTATCCCTGGCAACCATTAATTAATTTTTGTCTCTATGGATTTGCCTATTTTGGACATTTCATATAAGTGAAATCACACACTGGTTGACTTCTTTCACACAGCATAATAACTCAAAGGTTTATCCATAGAGTGGCAGTAATGGTTATTTATTCCTATTTATCATCAAATGAAATTCAGCAGTATATTACTTTAACTGTTTTATTTAGCTGTTCAGTTGTTTACAGATAGAGATTTGTCCTCATTTTTTGGCTATTAGGAATATATGTTTTCAACTCTCTCAGGTATATAATTAGGAGTGGGATTGCTGGGTTATATAGTAATGATAAGTTTAATATTAGAGGAACTTCTAAACTCTTTTCCACTGCTGCATTACTTTACATCCTTACCAACCTTCTGGGGAGTTCCAATTTCTTTTTAAGTCTTCCACATTCACTGTCTGTTTTTCACTTCTAGCATCCCACTGTGGGTGCAATGGTATCTTACTGTGATTTGATTTGTATTCTTATAGTTTGTTGTTTATCTTATGATGCATAATTAAGCAGTAATTTGTAAGTGATGATCAATCCTATGGGGAAAGACAAAGTGGGAGTTCTTGAGTAGATTTTGATGTTAAGTAGAGCAGCCAGATAATAAATTTGCCAGTTTTCAGATGTTGGTTGAAGACTGGCCTTTAAATAATAAACCACATTTCTAATTTTTTGTCTTTGGGTTTGTTTTATAAAGTGGAACAAGAACATCAGCCTTGTAAAGACTTCTGAGTGCAGAAATTATCTACGTATTTATGATTTTCCTTATTCTATCTTTTTTTTGCTGAAGATAATTTATTATTAAATTTTTTAAAACATGTATACCCACTCTTCTGTGACAATGAAGCACCAATTTGTTTTGAACTGGATCATTTTCAAGACAAACCAGTATCTATGTGTGTCACACAGATGCCCACTTTCCATTGTGCCAGGAAAGAGGGATATTACACTGGGTCACACCTTCTTTCCCACAGAGGAATGCCACAACTGCTACCAGGAGAACAGCTGCAGGCCAGTAGCTGTGGAACCTTATTCTATCTTTTAAATGTACCTTTCCACCCTAATTTATAAATAGTCTCTTCTGACATCTTTTTTTTTGTCAAAGGTTTCCAAAGTGTTTACACTTGTTTGCCTATAAAATTACTTCTCTTCTTTAGAAGTATTCCTTTTTTTTTTCTTTAGGTAACTTTTATTGAAATTCATATTAGGTTCCAATGGTATAAACAGATTAAGGATGCATACCAGTTAGTCCACATTTCTGATGTTAAAAGCCAAAAAATCAGACATAGAAGCACCTGCTACCTAGACTTTGGAGATTTCTAAGGTGTAGGACAAGTGAGAGAAGACGAAACCGTGGGCCAGATGGTTCCAGATGGTTGATAGGCGTTATCTTGGGTGAAATAAAAGACAGCAGTCCACAAGAGGGCAAGAATCAAAGAGAACCAGTGAGTGGCACACAGTCAAGGCAGTTGATAAGAAATGTAAACGGCTGAATACAAAGTTGCTTATTTGAAATGTAAAGCCCCACCTAAGTTACAATAAAAATGTTAAAAAATTAAAAAAAAACCCTGCTACCTACTGTTCTACAGCTCAGGCTGGATGTGACTGAGGACAATTATATTTTCATGACTTTATCTTATGTATATATCATCTGATGAGCTGTCACTTACTTATTTTTAACTTTTTATTTTGAATTGGGTGAAGATTCACCGAGCAGACGAACAGTTTTACATGCAACAAACCAAACACATTTTGTTTCATCTTATTGACTGCTATCCCCTCTTTATAGTGATGACCATATTCCATGTGCCTCCTCCCTGGCCCTCTTGTTTCCATAGCTCCCTTCTGAGTCCTGCTGAAACATGCTGCCCCTTGGATCTCAGGTGACCGATTCTTTATAGGTGTGCTTTCCTCATTAGGACTGGCTGTCTGATTTGGCTGAAAATTGAGCCATGGGCTGAGAATTCAGTTCCAGACCATAAGGGCAAATAAGAGGAAATCATGTCGTTAGCGAATTTCTAAGTGGAGAGGAAATCAAATAGACTCAACTTGGGTAAAGGGGAAGGAAATATACAAGAGGAATGTTAGCATTTATAAAAGGATGGAGGCAGCATCAAACACTGGAAGTTGTGCTAGAGTTAACGCCAAAGAGGAAAGTACTGCTGTGAGCACAATCCTGCCAGCATGGTGATTTGTGAGTAGATGCGTGAATAGACAGAGAGGCCGAACAGTGTGGGAAGAAGAAGGGGGAGATAGTCACGAATGTGACAGACGTTATTTGTACATGGTTTTTTGGCTTTGCTGTAGAACACCCACCGCTGTGGTAGAGCATGCAGAGACCAAAGTTCTGAAACTTCTTAGACATGAAGGAAGACCTTGAAAGAACGAGTTGCTGGCCCTGGGGCTCAGGACCATAGCCTCAGAGGACACCAAGTCCATAATGTAGTCTACAAAGAAAATGGTCTCACTACTTTTGTGAGTAGCAACTAGGGTCTTAGAAGCTGATGAGCAACTACTGGTCTCCCTGTCCGGAGGAAAGGAGAGTATTGAAAATCAAATAACTCATGAAAACAATTAGTCCAGTGGACCAATGGGTCACAGTAACATCAGTCTCTCTGATCCGGAGGCTAGAGGAACTGGATGGTAGCCAGCTGCTACGGTCAAGTGCTCTGAAAGGGATCACTGTAGAGGTCCTGGCTGTTGTTTTTGTTAGGTGTCATCACATCAGTTGTAGCCTGTAGCAACACTGTACAAAGCAGAGTGAAACATCGCCCAGGCCAATCTCACACTTGTTCCGATGCATGAGCCTGTGGTTGCAGCCCTCATGTCCATCCATCAGGATACTTCGTTTGTGTTGCCTCTCTGTTTTACTAGGCATGTTGCTTTTTCCCAGGGCCTGGTCTCTCCGGATCATATGTCCAAAGTCTGTCACACCATCCTTGCCCCTAAGGAGTACATTTTTCAAGATTTTTTTAATTCTTTTGACAGGCCATGGTACTTTCCATAGCCTTTGCCAGCACCATCATTCAAAGGCATTGATTCTTTTCATTCTTCTCTATCCCACGTCTAACTGTCACATGCATGTGAGGCAAATGAAACTGCTGTGGCTAGAGTCAGGAGAACCTTAGTCCTCAAAGTAACTTCCCTGATTTTCAAAACTCCAAAGAGGCCTCATGCAGCTACAGACTTACTCTGATATCCTGACTGCTGCTTCTATGGACCTTGCCTGGATCCAAGTAAGATAAGATTCTTGACGACTTCAGTCTTTTCTCCATTTATCGTGATGTTACCTGTTGATGTAGCTGTGAGGATTTTGATCTTCTTTGCATTGACTTGTAATCCATCCTGAAAGTTGCAATCTTTGATCTTCATCCTCAAATGTTTTGAGTCTGCCCCACTTCAGCAAAATTGTGTCATCTGCAGGTCCTGGATAGATTGGGAGAAAAATGTGATACAGAATTCAAAATCATAGGAGAGCAGGCTTGCTGGTCAGATATTGATATTATTTTTTAAATGAACTTATTTATGGTCTTGATTAAAGTAATGTTGATCTGTCTTTTAATATCGTATTATAAGTAATTTTAATAATATCACAAAATTGTAAGTTTTAGAGCACATGCACCACCTAAGGAAATTTTGCATAAAAATGAAATATGCTAAAAGTAATACATCCAGTGAGTTTGAAAAAATGCACTTACTGCCTTTGAGTTGATAGCCATAGGGTTTTCAAGGATGCATTCTGTACAGATGTTTCCCCTGGAGAGTGTCTGGTGGGTTTTGCACTAGTAACTTTTTCGTTTGCAGATAGGTACTTAACCACCTCTGCCACTGGAGTTCCTGAAAACGGCTTACACCGGTGTCGTCAAAACTCTTCTCAAAATATAGACATCTTATCTTAAATCTGGAGTGTTTTCTTATGCTTCCTCTTCCTCTCTATCTCCCTCCCCTCCATCTCCCTAAGGCAGCTGTGGTTTTGATTTTATTCCTCAATAGTTGAACTTTGCCCATTTCAGAGCTTCAAATAACTGCATCCAATATGTACATTTTTGTGTAAGGCTTCTTTCACTCGTGATGATGTTTGCGGGGTGGAGTGGTCATCCATGTTGTATGTTTCAACAGGTTTTCTTTGCTTGGTAGTATAATTCTTTGATTTTCCATCTTTCTAATATTCTATACAAGGATTGAGCCTCACTTTTGGTTCTTATGCATTTAGTTGCTGTGACCATTCTTACCAAGTCTTTTTCTGAATATAAGTTTTCATTTCTATTGGATGAATGTTTAGCTGTCTGGGTTTTGTTTATAAATAACATCTAGACTCTTTCCCCCCAGATTCCATCTGTACCAACTAACCAACATCCTTTTAGATTGACAGTTGTGCTATGCCTTTCCCTGCAATGGTTGCTATCTGTCTTTATAATTTTAACCATTTTGGTGGAGTTGTAGATTAGGTGTTAGGCTGTTAAGCACAAGGTCGGTGGTTCAAATCCACCAGCTGCTCTTCTGGAGGGAAAGTGATGAGGTTGACTTGCTGCTGCTTGAAAGATTTACAGCCATCAGAATTGATTGCAGTGGCATGTGTGGTGGCCCTCATTGTGGTGTTAGTTTTTGTATCCTAGATGCTTATTAGCCACATATTTTCTTTGGTCAAATGTCTATTCAACTCTTATGCTCATTTTAAAAATGGGGATTGTCTTTTTATTTTATTTTTGAATTATTTATCTTTTGAACTATTGAGTCATATGATTTTTATTTTGGTATGTTCTGGATACCAATCTGTTATAAGCTGTATGTTTTGTGGATTTTCCCCCCCTTACTTAGGAACTTTTTTCCCCTTGTTCATTTTCTTTTTTTTTTTTTTTTCATTTTTTAAAAGAAATTTTATTGTGAATTGGGTGAACCTGTTCATTTTCTTAATGGTATCTCAGGATGAATAGAGGTTTTAAACTTTCATGAACTCCAATTGAACAGTTCTTTTCTTTTATGGTTATTTCTGATTTGCATTGGTGCAGGCACCGCCTTCCTTGACAGAACATAGACATAGTAATGATGGTATGATAAAACCATGAACCTTTCAGTGTGACAGGGTATAGACTAAAAAACATAGATTTTTAAAAAAATTACACAATGTTAGGGTTAATGGATACAAATGTTGGTACATATCAAATACTTGAGTTGGTATACTGTGTTCTTCAGTTTCTCTTAAAAGAATGCTTGCCTGTTTGAAAATAAACACTATGCATTCCCTTATGTGGTATAATTATTTACACTTAAAAGCTTTTCATTCTACATGTGCGAGCTTCTGTTTTAATGTACTACTTTATAAAGGACTCAAATTGCTTCAGAGACCCTGATAAGACTGAGATAAGCCAAATGGGTTCCAAGACACTTCTTTCAAACCAGAGGCACATGTCCCAAACCACACAGATGATAAAGTAGGCAGAAACGACCCTCAGCATTCTCATTAGAGCAGTTGAGGGAAATTCAATTTTCCCATTTGCTTTTTGCTGTTATCTAATACCCTTTGAACTGCCTTTTTATTTTTTCCTTGTTACAAGTCAACAACTGCTATGTATATTTTAATAGGGATTATCAACCACAATTTGCCCAGAAGATGTACAGCCCTCCAAGGCTAATTAGCCAAGTTTAAATAATCACTGAGTTCTGGGATAATTGGAAAGAAACACTGTTTTTCTTGCCAGTGCATAATTACGAATGAAAAGGAAGATAAAATATCTGTGTAGAAGTCATATTTGGAGGAATCTGTTTAGAGTTAATTACTTTATGATTTGGTGCCAAGTTGATGCTGGTCAAGAAAGTTTCCAGATAGAGTTCTTTTGTAAAATCAATAGATGACCACGTCGAGATGGCCTAGCGGAGCCAGAGCAGAGCATGAGTTGGTCGAAGGCACTGACTTAGCACGACTGTGCTTTAGGCAGGAAGTCATTGCATTAAAGAATTAGTAAGCCTTTGGCCTGTGTATTAAAAACACCAACCACTGGCTGCTTCTCTGCTGCTTACACGTAGAGCTTGAGGCTTCGTTAATTTGCTTTTCTCTTGATCTGAGTAACTACATGGACTTTCTCAGCCTTAACAATTCTTTATGAAATTGGGCCCTCTGTATTTTTCTGCTTATTAGCTGTGGGATTTGAGGGAAAGACCTGGGTAGCTGGCATTTCAGAAAGAAAGAAAAGAAAAATTGGACTGCTAATTTTGTTTTGTGTGATTAATACAGGAGTTACTGTGTTTATTCTTCAGATGATTTGGAAATCCATGCATGTGGCCTTATTATTAAAGAGTAATGCTTGCTAACTTTATTTATTTAATTTAGACTAATAAGTAAATGGGTGCTACCAAGCATTTAATACACGGCCTGAAGTTTCAAGTATTTTAAGTTTACACTTGTATGGGGAATTTTAAAAATAGTTACCAGTGCCAAAAATTAAAAATTCAACAACATCTTTAGAAATGCATATTTCCTTAACAATATTTTATAGACTCTTTACTACAATATTCTGTAAGTTAATTTTGTTTTTAGGATTAGAAAGAATTAGAATTTAAAAGCATTAAATTAGAATGCAGAAACTTTGCAGATAATAAAGTAGGGAGGCAGTATACAGAACACCTGGAAAAAAACATAGTTTTGAAAGTGCACCAAGGATTGTGGTAAAAATAAAGAATCTTCTGCTGATTTCTTGGGAAAAAAGATGAAAATTCATAAGAAAACTTTGTAGGAGGAAGATTTTAATCCCGCACACACATCTACAGTTCGTGCCCTGAAAGGTTCAGAAGAATGACCAAGTAGTCGTCTAGTGTTCATATTCTTCCTTTATGTCCACACCTCCGCTGTATATGCTTGTGGTCTCTTGAAGGAATGAAAGAAAGAGCCTAAGTGCACAGTGATTGTTCTAGTTCACTTTAATGGTTTGCTCTTCTGATAATCTGGAATCGCCTAATCTCTTTGTTACCTGATATCAAGTCT
>PVJH01019658.1:0-42258 GCA_004026705.1 Nesogale talazaci
TGTGTGGGATATATTACATTACTAGCTGGGCTATGTAGAGCATGTTAATTTGTGTAGCCTAGATTATCCATTTGTAAATGTCAACAATTACATTGATACAGCACCCCCGAGTGGTTGGGAGGTTTGAACACAGGTAACACAGGTACCCACTGACTGATGACAGTGGATTCTAAATGGATTCTAATCTCTATCAAATACTTCGGTGCTTGTTTTAGTTTGTTCCATTGCATTTTATTATCAGTATCTTTATAGATGTTATTTTTAATGTGTCTTTGGGAGCTGGAAATAATCTGTTAGCATAAACTTACAGATTTGATAGCAACACTTTCAGCTTTTCTAGTTATATGCACAGTGTGTAGCCAATAAATAGTGCATTCAGTAAAGGCACTTTGTCCTACCTTGTCAGTCGAAGCCTACCTGCATATGTAGGGTTCCTTGAACAGCAACCAGTGAGTGCTCAGGAAATATGAGCTGTTTCTCTCATTAGCTCCTCTTGACAGATGAGGAGGAAGCCAGCTGCCCAATGGTTAAGAAACGTGCCTAAATGAACTTGAGCCATTTACGTTAATTCTGCACTCATTGTCTGAAACATGCTCTCCCTCCGAGGTAGCTTCTACCCTCGGGTTCTTCTCCTAACTGCAGAGCCAGGGCAGCAAGAATCTTGTCTTCTCTAAATCCTAGGTGAGGGAACAAGTTCCCCGAGTTCCACTGGAATCCATCTGCCTCTACTTTGGTGGGTTCTGTGCCTTACCCATGTGTGAGTTAATGCAGCCCCTTTGGGCTTCCATGGTATGGTTTACATTTCATTTCTTTCCTGTGGAATCTCCCAGCTGTTGTTGTAGTCACTGTCCACACTTACATGATGTTTTTAATCATGAGTGACCATTGACATCACCTGTCATGATTGTGTACTGTTTTTCTCCTGCTCTTTTGCAGTTAGACTGGTTCTTGTCAGGTAGAACACAAATCAGAAATGCAGGATACAGATCACTCCCAACTCTTCCTCACACTAAGGAGGTGTCCTGGAGAAGTCACTGGGCTTTCATTTCCTCAGTTGTGCCAAGGGACATCCTCAGTCCTCTGACCCCAGAGGCACCAAGTCAGGTGAGCTACAGGTCACAGAGTGAGGTCCTTAGGCACTGGCAATCCTGGCCCTTGCAGATGGTACCACCCAAACATGCAACGGTCTTCATGAGATATCTTCCCTATATGAGGTAAAACAAACAAAAAACATGTATCAGAAACATGAACCTTGCAAGAATGTTTGGCAATTCAATGGCATTGATTCCATTCTCCATGGAGTGCTACCATTCCCACCTTCCTTTTCCAAATGATCCCACCACCATCAAGAGTAATTCAGGGCTCCCTAAGAAATGACTCCTCCTTTCCCTCTCATGCTCATGTGTGTTAGTCCAGGTGGACTGGGGAAACAAAGTCAGAGTCATATATGTTTAAGAAAGAGCTTTATATACAAGAGCAATTAAATATTGAGAAATCAACCCACCCAGTCCACATCAAGCCCTTAAGTCTGATATTAGCTCATATGTCTCATACCAGTCTACAAATTCCTCTTCAAACTCATGAAACACATGCATTGACGCCCAATGATCATAGGCCAGTGAGTGGAAAGTCTTAGGGATCCAGTGGTGGTGGTAGTATCTCAGTGCTGGCATGCACTGAGGGGCTTCACGTGGCTCCTCTACCTCCAGGGCTCTGGTTCCTTCCGCATAGCACATGGGGCTTATCCTTTGGAAGTCAAAGCAGAGTGTGTGTTTCCTGCCTCCAGAGAGGAAGACAGGAGTTCCCAGAATTCTCAGGAAAAAGCCATGCCTACACAGAGGCCTCATTGGCTATGACCCGGTTGAGAGCCTAGACTCCACCCCTTCGCTAGTTGACGGGAGATTATGTAACTGCCACAGTACCCATTCTTGAGGCTCTGGAATCTAGGGTAAAAGGTAAATGGACTTGTGCATTTTAGAAAGAGCTTCAATGTGAGAACTAGGAAATGTAGTGATTTCTCTCTGACAAGAGTTTATTGTGCATCAAAATACTGTGCTCTTCATGGTAATTTTGGGTAAGTGTTGCTTCAGGGCATTAGAGAATTCAGCACTCACTATTTAGTTTGCTGAAGATTGGGGCATCAGTAAAGATGAGCCCAACAGAGAAATAGTATGTTTAGTGGGGGTGCTGGGGAGAAGAGGGCTTGGAGTGGTAGGTATGGGCAGGAAACCACTCATGCATGCTAGGCGTGACTGTGCCCAAGTTCTGGGACATGTCCCAGGATATCTTCAGGTGACCAGATGAAAATTTGGATGAATTTGGTTAAAGGGCATCTTCATTCTGTTGCAGGTCAGCTTTTAGGATACTGTTCTTGCCCCTCAATTCAGCCCTAACAGTCCTTTCAATAATCATCGTTCAATAATCATCATCACCATCCTCTTCATATGTAGCCCTTATCAAGATGTAAAAGCAGAAGACCTCACACAGCCTCTGTCTGTCCATCTCCTTTCATCATGCCAGTCAGAGCTCAGAATTTGACAACTGAATGGCTGGACTCTCAGCTTGCATCCCTATTGGAAAGCCATCGTGAAACCACCCTTTCAACCCCCCTCCCCCAACTTTCTTGCATTGCCTTCGATTTGTGATGCTTCTCTCTCCTTGGACTCTATTTATCTGAACGCATCCATTTGGGGATATTAAAAGGTCATTCATGTCTGGGGTTTAGAAAGTAGACTCCTTGTGATGGCTCTCGTTCTTTGTAAGATAATAGAGAGGCCAGCTCTTATCTTACATTACTGACATGGTTGAGAGAGGTACGCTTAGCGTAACTTATAGATAAGTAAAAGGATAGATGCAGTTGGAGTGGGGGAGGTGTCCCTGCAATATAGTCACTGTGGGACCCCAAACTTTCTCAGGGACAGGCTTAAATGCATTCCCTGCTTGCAGCCTGCAACCCTTGACAGGTTTGCGCAAAAGGACAGCTCACAACTCAAAGATTTATAAAGACACATTAACACACCAGCCAAGTTATTCACAGACAGGAGGGGAGGATCAGGCTGAGAACAAGAAGTAACCAATAAGTTTACAGACTGCTGCCTTCTGCAGCTTTAGTCAGGGAATAAGAGACGAGTGTCCATTTATCTCAGGCAGAGACAGTTCAGCCATTGCTTCATTAGTTCCTATGTCTGAGGCATCAGCATTCTCCCCCGGGCCATGAACTTTGGAAGGTGGTGGTCCTATCCTGCTTGTCTAAGGAGCAAACAACTCCCCCATCCCTTTCCCAGTTCTTCCCCCATTCCCCCCATCCCCAGTGGTGTGAATGGCTAGCCAGTTGGCTGATAACAAAGGTTGGCAACTCTCACTCACAGGCATCTCAGAGAAAGGTCTAACAGTCTGCTTCTGAAGGCCACTGCCATGAAAACCCCATAAAGCAGTTCCACTCTGACATGCCTGGGGTCACCATGAGTCCACATCGATTTGACCACGAATAGTCCAGTTTTCATTCTGCTCCGGGTGTTGGCACCTAGACCCTCCTGATGAATGATACTGGTGACCACCCCTATCTCCAGTGGCCTTCATTCATTATGTGTCCCATGGAAAAGCCAGACCATCAAGTTAGCACTCTCTTCGTAATAACTAGGTGGCCCTATTTTGTAGTATAGCTTTTGTGAATGCTTGAGAACATGGTGTGGAGGCGACATCTAACCCCCCGTCCCCCCTCTCCGCCCCCAGCTTCGCTAGAGTGAATGAGAGTCCATCTCCACACCAAGCCAATGCCAACTGGAGAGAGAGAGAGAGAGAGAGAGAGAGAGAGAGATTATACATGCCTCCATCCTCGAGCCTTCCTTCTTCTACCCTACTCTAACAACTACCTATTCTGACGCAACACTCTACTTCTCTGCTGAGTTCCATCATCCATTGCAATTGACACAGAACTCACAGACAATCCTCACAATCATGGGATGTTATTAGGGAAGTTAATGGGTAACCATCGGAAAAAGAAGAAAGCAATCAGTGGGGATTCACCTTTGTCCCACTTATCTCAAAACTAAACACATTCAAGAAAGCAGGTGAGCCAGTCACTTCAGGCCGCTCTTCCTCCCTGCTTCAGATACCCATTTTATGCATGGCGCCTGCCTGTCAGCCCATGCCTATGAGGAAACAAGCAAGTTCTTTGATCTGAAGGACTGCAAGTTCCAGTTGGAATCTTGCACATCTCTATTTCAAAAGCAAAGGAAAGCCCAGGGAAAGCCCTCAGACTTCAGCTCAGAGTGCAAACATGTTTCTCTCATTATTTGATCAGGTGTGGTCGACTCAGTCATAGCCATCCACGCTAGGTTAAATGGGTACCCTTACTGTCTGGGAGCTCACACACACCTCTGCAATTCAGATGAGCAGGCCCTTTACACACTCTCATCTGCCCAGCTCTCGGGGAAAGATTGTGTCAGGATTCTCACCACTCTTTGAACTTCATTCCAGTCAGTCCTTCTTATTTTTTACCTCTAGGCTCTGTGGACTAGGTCAATGGGTCCCAATGGAACACATCCAAACTCATCTCGTCTCCTCTTTGCTGTATGTCCCCCCACTTCCATGTAACAAGTGCGCTCAGTTTTTTCCTCTGATGCCATCCAACGGGAAATTTTCAGAAAACCAAGCAGTCACCCGAGGGCTGTGGCCACCCTCGCATGCTTGCGCTCACCTTGGATCCATGTGACTGTACTCACCACCCTGTCATCTTTCACCTGTCAGCATCACCGCCCTGCAGCCAGGTCATCTGAAGAGGGCCTGACTAGCATTTGTGGACTTGAGTTGCACTGGGTGGGGGCGCCTTCTTGCTGTAAAGCTGCGTCCTGATATACAGTTCTTTCTTGTTCATGGATGAGTGTGACTGGTTTGTTTCTCGAGACAGTGGAACCCAACGCAACACAGCATCAGCATCACGATCATGAGGCATGCAGGGACAGCCCGCCAGTAGAATGCCTCATCTCTAAAGGACTCTTTCTCAAAGGTAGTGAATTTGCCCACAAAGAGACGCCTACTTTTCATTGCAAGTTGATTTCCTGCTCTCTCTGCCAAATGACTCTCCTTGTCTACCCACATCTTAATTGGAGAGAGGAAAAGGAGGAAGCAGAAGTCAGAGCCAAGTGTCAGTGGGCTTTCTCCTCGTAGGTGCGAATTAGAAAAGCTTGTGGCTGTCTTTCCCTCTCATTTTGCTGTCTGCGGACCGTGTTTGCACAGGGCTTGGTGAAGTAACTGAGATGTCTATTCAGGATAAATGCTAGCTCTGCTTTGTACCGAAAGATATATGCCAGGACATAAAAAGAATTCTCGCCACGGTGCTCCTATTAATTCATATCAGTTATAGAGAGCTGTAAAAAGCCACCTAATTACTTCTTCCTCCTGCTGTATATTTCAAGGATGTCAGGTATCCTAGTAGATCCAAGGTAAGTCTGGTATTAAAGCCACGGGGCTATAATCTTCTTCCTTTTGTAATCATCACCTTGGTCTCTAAGAAAACTTTGGGCCAAGAATAAGTCTCCTCCTTGGATTTCCTTATCTCATATGAGCTGGGAGTCACTGAGTTGTTGGAGGTACTGGTGTTGGCAGCAATGAATATAGAAAGGTCTATTCATAGTTGGACTAGAATGCACCGCAGGGAAGCTCCTTTTTTACTTATCCAGTCTTATGCTGATTGAAGGAGACCCGACCACATGATGGAGGGTATTCTACTTCACTGAAGACCAACTGATTTAATCACATGTAGCCATTTCATGAGAATATTTGGGTGATGCAGATAGTTTAGTTTGACAGGTCGGTGGTTTGAGCCTACCCACAGTTATGTCAGAGGAGAGACCTGGTCATCTCCTGCAAACTCTACTGAGTTTTACTCTGGCACACACGAGGCTGCCATGATTTGGACTTAATAGCAACTGGTTTCCGGTTTATCTTTTTGTGACCCATGAGATATTTTCTACCTTTAGAGTTTAATGGGAAGTGGCCATCCCACTTTTAATGCCCTCATCGGGTAGGACTGTCTTAGGTATATAAATCAGAAGAAACAAGTCACACCCCACCCTCCCTGGCACCAGAGGATGCTCATTGGGACATATGTGTCCCACTAGTTATACCAAACACGAAATTGCCACGAATCTTCTATTTTCATTTCCTTCAAGATGTCTTCCATAACTCAAAAACACATGGTTTCAACAAAAATTCAAAGGAGAAAAATTATTCAATCTCGGGAGAAAAGTTACTATTTTTAAAAGCATCTAGATGAGTATTTGACCGAAGACTGACCTGCAGCCAATCTGATATAAAAATTAACCACCATATCAAGGAAAGAAACTTGGAGGGTAGGTTGCAAGTGGGGAACTGGGCACTAGATCTGTCAGCCCTTGAGATTTACCCTCTGGAACATTATACAATGCTGACTGTGCATAGCAGTCAATGCAGCCGTCTCATGTGTCTGCCCCTGTTTACCATCCCTGAACTGGAGAGTGAGCCGAAGATGGAGCTGCAGAGTGATGTCAGTCGAGGCTGGCATGAGGCTGTGCTGAGAATGACACAGCCCCTCAGTTTTGCACGCTTTGCTTTATGGAGCACAGTGCTGAGCACTTTGCACCTGACTGGCAGTTGGTCGTGCTGTAGTGGCCTGTGTGTTGCAAGGAACCATCTCACCAACCTTGCAAATCCCAGCAAGATCACCCAAGGTAAGCAGTGTTCCACTGCCCTTCCAGATGGAGAACACCCAGGATAGAAGGAAGGACTTCAGAGGACGAAGCCACTGGCAGCCTGCTGAGTAAGAGCGGTGCGTTGTCAGGGTGCCAGGAGAAGAGCCCCTTCAGTCAGAAGGCAATCAATACATGACAGAGGCAACAAACAGCTCAAACAACAACCGTGGTACAAAGGGGGCAAGCCGGGCCGTGTTTCTGTGTGCTGTAGAGAAGAGATGGGGGCTCTGTCAGTGGAAGCAGACTCCTCAGGGCCTGACAACAGCAAGCAACCAATGTTAAGTCTCCTCCTAAGTGCACAGCAGGAAGAGTATTGCCATCCTCACCATACAGATGGAAAAAGAAAAATACATCCAAGAGGGTGAAACCACTTCACCCACATACAGTTGCCATTGGGGCCACGCTGATGCACAACGGGACCGTGTGTATCAGAGAGAGCGGTGCTGTCTAGGGATGGGGAAGGGTGAGGACTTTTCGCTGGAAGATCACCAGGCCTTTCTTCTGAGGCATCGCCAACCTTTTGGAGCTCTGGTGGTTTGGTACATGGCAGCACCTGAAGTGGACAGACATTTATGTGTGCACGGAAGCACTGTGGTGGCTGCTAGGATTCCTCATCCCCTTGATTTGGTCTCGCTCCGATAGGAGGCAGGCTTCTTGGTCTCTCCGCAAGTCTGGAGAGGTTTGGAGAAGCCTCCGCTTGATAGGAGAGAGTAAACAGCCCACTCTCTGAGTGGAGTGGATGCTTCTGAACACGCAGAGCTTAACCGGTCCCCCGGGAGCCAGCCATGGGGAAAGGCTCGCCCTCTCCCTCCACAACTGAAGTGCTAATCGATGCAGCAAATACACCTGATTGACTTCTTGTCAGAGACCCATTTCGCAACAATGGACAACGTCTTCTGTAATTTGAAAAGTGATTACAGACCTACCAACATCTCCCCCCACCCCGCCCTCCTCTACATGAATGGACTTTCTCTTTAAGAGAGAGCAAAAGCTCTTCCGATTAATGCTGATACATTTCCAAGGAGGTTTCTTTGCCAACCTTTTCTTAAATTAATCGGTTAAATTATAATAACTGAACTTGAGGATACAGCAAAGAAGCAAAAACACCATCTGCATTCCATTTCCATTCATTAAGAACTCGGGGCCTAATAAAACAGATGAACCTTTGGAAATGCTGTTTATGCTGTTTTTGTGTAAATCTGTTGTGATCTGTTAACAGATATATTCTACCAGTAAATTTAGTTTACCTGAAATCCTAAGTGCAAAATATTGGGGGGCATGGGGAATTGATGCGGGGATGCTGAGAAGTCCCCAGTTTTGGTCAAGGAAGAGGGTTTAAACAAGGATCACCAAGGGAGGGAGACCAGGTCGGTTTCCATAGAAACTAGATCTTCCAGGGACTCTACCCTGTCACCAAAAGCAGCAGGGAGATGCTTCCGCTCAGAATCCCATGCTTGAGAGTAAATGCATTGTGGTTCTGTGACCATCCTTGTCAAATGTTCCAGGAGTAGTAGGACTTATCAGAAAGTCATGTGCCCTGGAATTATAGAAGGAGAACCGGTTCTCAAACAGAACTTCCAAGGTTCATATCCTGCATCAGCCACAGTCGGTGACTTAAATCACAACCCGTGCGCCAAATCCCTCCACCGCCTCGTTTTGTGCTGTCTGTAAGCTGAGCATGGATTTTTAAACTACTTTTGAAGGTTGAGGGGGCGGGGCTAAAACAAAATTGACATACTATTTCACAACAAAATAGTGTGACACGCATATAGATGGGTCCATAAGTGAATGGTCACGGCAACAGGGCCGTGATCATTCACTTCTGTATTATATGTGGTAACTCCTGCCCTGTGGTGGCAGAGGTGAGGTTAGGACTATGGGGTCTATAGCCTCGAGGATGGAACCCAAAAGCATTAGTCATATCGTAAAATGATTCTTCTTTGCAGGCATCAAAGTCAGGTCTGGGTGGTAAGAATATGGAGCATTCCAGAGCTTGGAACAGAATTTCATTTTTTGCACTCCTGATCACACACCCCAATTTCAGCCCAAATTTATCCTAAATTCAGATCCTTTGGACATTTATCCTTTTAATAGCTCTCTATCGAGCACCTGTGATATACTAAATACTACGCCCTGCGCATCAGCACTGGGTGGACGAGATTGATGAGCCATAGCCCTTATTACATTTTGTTTCATGGAGAGATTCGGGCAGTAAATAAAGTGCTTGAATTCTTACAAACCCAGGGAGTGGCTGGAAAGTATGGGGACATTAGGGGACATCAGGGAAGGGGTCTCTAATGAGCATACTCATAAGGCAAGACTCCAATTCCAGAAGAAGCAATAAAAGACTCAAATCAGAAGGAAGGATGTTGCAGATGGACAAGGAGTTAACAGACGTTTGTCCTCATGGGTAGAAACTGAACATAGGAAAATTGACTGCCTTTCCCTTGACGGTCGGGTGTGCTGGCTCTATCACAGTATAGCAAGGGTTGTGTAGCCAGCTTGAGAAGGGTTCATGGTATAGTTTGGCCAACCTTTTCTTTCTCTGGGGACAGTTCCATTTCTCCCCATCTTCCCTGTCCAAGTCTTAACTCATTTTTCAAGGCCTATTTCATGTGTTTCCATAAACCTGCTCCGGTATCATCTCAAAGCCCTGTAGCTGGAGTCTTATTCTTAAGAATCTTTTTCTTATTCTTATTTCCTTTCTGTTCTATTTGCTTCTGTATGTTCATCAAGACCAGAGTATAAGAATCAAAGCTCTGGGACTATAAGTTGGCAGTCTCTGGGTTTGAGCACCAGCTTTCTAACATGCTTTCAGACAGATTGCATGATTTCTCTTGACTTCAGTTCCATCATCAATAAAGAGGCAATGCCATTGAGTCAATCTCAACTCATAACAACGCTATCGGCCAGCTTTAAACTGCTCTGTGGGGTCTCCAAAGCCATGAACCTTTACAGCAGACAACCTCCTTCTTCTCTGGAGCAATGTCTCTCGTGAATTTGAACCCCAATGCACCCACAGAGCTCCTTCATAGTGCCAATGGCCTTGGTGAACTCTTCCTTATCTCATAGGAGCCAGCAGTCACTGAGTGTAATAATGCCCACAACAAGCTTACTTCCTATCAACCACTCAGAAAAGGCAAGCAATTATGTAGCTATTATTACTATATACCTTGCGACAGATTGTTCACATTTATTAGGTTATGAGGGTTTTGAGAGCAGGACTTTCTAGGTATATTACCTAGCTCAGTTTCTGGATCATGAGAAGTGCTCAATAAATACTTGCTTAATGGATGGATGGGTGGATGGATGGATGGATGAAATCTTCCCTTACAAAATATAAGCCCTTCAAAAACTGGAAACCAAACCTGTTTCCATGGAGTTGATTCTGATTCCCAGCAAGCTTCTAAGACAGAGGAGAACTGCCCTATCGGGTTTCTTAGGCTGTCAATATGAATGGGAGCAGACAGACAGACACATCTTCCCTGGAGGGATGGGTGGATGTGAACTGACATTTCCTTTAGCAGATGAATGCTTAGCACACAGTGCTACCCAGGCCCAAACCAAACTATAGCATGATAGAATTCACAACCAGAAGGAATCATAGCTGTCACTGAATTCAACCTCCATTCACAAACATGAAAATGAGGCCAAAAGAAGTGAAAGAGATGACTTCAAAATTACAAAACCGCTAGGTCCGAAATCTGTTTCTGTCCTGCAGGGCAGTATATGCCAAGAATTCATGAAAAGCTAGTTCTAAAGGGGGCAATTCAATTCTCAGAGATAAGACTACATGGAAACTATCTTCTCCCATGAGACCACTCGCTTTCCATAGCAAAAGTAGTTATTTGGCAATAGTGGCAGAGACCTGCCTTGCTCATCTTTAAAAAAAAATTATTTTTACTTCCCTAACATAAGGAACCCTGGTGGTGTTATGGGTAAGCACTGAGCTGCTAACTGCCTGGTCAGATGTTCAAACCCACAAACTGCTGCTCAGGAGAAAGACGAGACTGTCTGCTCCTCAAAAGAGTTATCAGCTCAGCAACCCTATGGAGGGCTCTGATGAGTCTAAGCCCACTCACGGGCAGTGGGTTTAGCAGGGAGCACAGAGTCTAGCATAGAAAGATACACTGTAAACATATGGTAAGATGGGGCTATCTTACTCATAACTCATAAAAATACAAGTTTTTATGGGCACATAGATCTCAAGTTTGGTCTAAACATAGAATTTATAGTAATCTTATCTGTGCCCCAAAGCGCCTTAAGTCTCATTCCTCGCCTCATTCCCATAGTCCCTGTGGCGCAGGGAAATGGTAAATCTCTCCCTCTTTGGGTCAATACACATTGAACAATATGATTTCAAAGCTTATAAGTATTTAAATGACACCTGGGGTTATTGATTTCAGTAGCACAGTAGATTGTGTGTAGAACTCATTTAATGGACATCATCATTCAACAGATATTGAAAAACACCTACTATGCACCAGATGCCTTTTCCTGGCCTCATTAGGACTATGAGAGAAATAACTAGTCCTATCTTATAAAGCAACGACCTCTGGTGGGTAGTGGACTTCGCTCTGTGGGTGAGAGATCAGGCTTTCTGCTCCTCTAAAGATGTACAGTTTCAAAGCACAGAGAGGCTATCCCATGCTGTCTTAAAGAGTCACTATGAGACTACAGAACTGACTCGATGGCCGTAGCCTTGGTTGGGTTTGTTTCATGGGACCACTGTGACACAGCCTTGATGGAACCCTGAGCACAATGCCCAGCGTATGCCATTGCTTTGATTATTAGTATTTTCTCAAGATGCTGCTGCTGATCCTGGAGGTGAGAAGAAGTAAAGCCATTGTAATGTACAAGGTCAGTTCTCACATCGCAAAGCTTCATATCTATCTATCTATCTATCCATCCATCATGTATCTATCTATCTATATCTATCTCATACTAAGTTCCACCTACCCCAGCCTGTTCAGAGGAAAGGCTCAGCCTGTTGGGCGAGAATTACATTTGTGGTCCAGCTGGTTGAATGTAGTGCTTACTAAAGAGGTCTGCAGTGTGTTTGAAACCCAGCATTTCCCTTTGAGATCATAAGTGATGGAGATGTTTCTGGGGAGTTCCTGGCATACCTGGGGTACCATGCCCGGGGCCTGGGGGAACTCCAGCATCGTGAGCCAGTGGAGGCAGGGAGACAATCAGAAGTCGAATCCGAGACTAGTAGCCCCTGCGGGTGAGAGTGCCGAGACTGGTTGGGGACTTGTTCATCTCGGTTTCCACCCATTTACCATGTACAACAGGCTCAGGAAATGAGGACTACTTGAATATGGCTCCTTTATGTCTTCATCCATGTAATGCCTATAATAGCCCTGTTTGTTCCAATCATTTGAAGGCCTTGCCCTGAAGGAATGCACCTCAAAATGTCCAGGATTGCCGCCTCTGTTCAGGGAACAGAGGGGAAGCGCCTTCACATCCACCTGCATTAGGTCACTAGGGACCATTCCAGAGCCACAGGAGTCAAAGGGGGGTTCTGCATGCCGTTTGTGTCAGAGAGCTGTGAGCCCCACTGGACAGGGGACGTGACCAAACATCTGCAGTGAAAACTGGGCAAACACAAAATTCACTCCACCCAGCCCCTGCACAGAGCCAGACTTGATGAGCCTGCCTCTTACTGAGAGGAGGGAACTTCCAATTCTCCTAAACGTGTGTGCAGTGTGAAGAAGGGAACCCGAGGAAGGGGTGGGGTGGATTTATATTTTTATGGAGAGAGTGGCCAAAGACCCAAAGGAACAAGCGGACGGCCTAGTGCCAAGCCAGAGCTGGTTTCTGCTGTAGCAAAGCGCCGCCCGCCATGAACGTTGCCTTGTTAGGGAAGGGAGAGAAGGCCCTTGGCACTGCCCATCTGCCTGGTGACTCCTGACACTTGCTACTCCTTCAAGATGAGTTTTGTTGTCTGAGTTGATGGGGAGGGTCCAGAGGCGTAACCCCACGGCCTTTCGCATCCCTCTTGACTTACAGTGACCTTGTCAGACTCTACCTTAAGAGCAGCAGGCTTCAGTGCTTCCACGTCTTTCTCCTGTGGGACGACGGTTGGGGGGCGGGGGGGGGGGGGGGGGGGCGGGCGATGCACAGGAACCACTGACCTTTGGGGAGAAGCTGAGCCCGTAACCAGTGCACCACCCAGGCTCCAGTTCCCGAATCCTCCACACAGAACTCATGTCTGCCGAGTCGCTTCCAACTCATACTGGACAGCCCAATGAAAATCACCACCACGAGGTGTGCCCCCCCCACCCCTTCCCCCCCAAGCCAGGCTGCATCTAAGTTTGGAAACCGACTCCGGGCTTCCAGCTCAGCATGTCTGTTCTCTGGAACCAGTCAAGGAGGGGATTAGGGCTATGTCTTGGACCACGTTGGCCCCCTTGCTCTCTGATATCCTCTACAAGGGCATCACGTGACTCGGAATGAAAACATGCCACTCAAGAAAGGCCGGAAAAGACAGAGAGGAAAACTTCACGGCAAATCAAAGCGGCACAGCAAAATCACGCTGGGTTTGGGAAGCTGTCTTCACACTGACTGTTTAATTGGCGTCGTATTTTGAGGGTTAGATTAGAGGAAGGAGAAAAAAGACAGCATTCAACCTGATTTACATGAAAATGAGAAGAAGGGGAAAAGCAGGGTATTAAAATGTGCGCGTTGAATCCTCAGATCTCCGCATCGTGAGTGGGGCACGGCAGAACTTTTAAATTGGCTACATTGCTTTAATTGAAATATAGAATTGTAATAACACAATGTGACAGGCACCTACTGAGGGGGGCTTCTGCTGCTCCCCTCCTCTCCTCCGAGCAGCAAACAACAGGGGGATGGAAAGAAAATACACAGGGAGAAACACTTGAAAGAGCTTTGTTCTTTTCCTGCCTCTTTGAGGTTTGCTTCTTGAAAAATGCTTCCGCCCCCCGCCCCCACCCCCCTTCGCTCCAGGGTCCAATTAATCCATACCACACCACCACCCCCATTCCCAGCAGGTTCTTGTCAGAGAGGTATTTTGCATCAATTAGGGTGTTTGTTGTATACCGAGTAGAATGAGTGGAAGGAGAAAGGGTTTGTGAATTATCTAGATTTGCCCACAGGACCCCCCCATCCTTCCGATAGCCAGAACTGCATTGATGAGTTAGACGGGGAGCTTAACAGTCCCTGAGGCGTCTCTTCAGTCTCCTATGGAGAGTGATTGTTTTCAACGTACCCCTATTGTTGTTTCTGCTGAGCTACTTGACCTAGAGGCTGTTGGGGGAGAGGTTTCTACAGGCAGGCAGTGACACAGCGGAGGACTGCATGGGTGGGTGGGTGGCTAGTCTCTGTGATCCGACCGCTCAAGGTCTCCTGTTCCAGTGGGTAGAACTCCAGATATAAAACAATGCCAACAGCCTGCTCTCTCCACTCAGCCAGTTTGTTTCTGTGACACGGACTCCCTGCATCTCCTCCCATTCCCTCACCTTCATCTCCACTCAAAGCCAGAAGATGCCGGCTTTCTGATTGTGGCTTTGTCCCCTGCCCTGTCCTGTGGGCACACCAAGGCCATCAGCTCTGTCCTCAACTGTCATTCCCCATAGAGCAGAGAGGCCTGGAAGATTGCAAGCCAAAGAAGCAGAATCAGTTGCCATGAAGTTGATGCCAATTCAAGGCAAGCCCACCTACCTATTGGAGGAGAATGCCCCTCCATGGGCTTCTCGGAGGCTACAATGTAAGAAATGCAGAGCTTACCTGCGCCATCATGCCCAGACGCACATGCCCCGCTGTTACTCTTGTTCTGCCCTCCCTGCCCTCATCCCCAGCACACCTGCCTTACTGTCAGTCTGGTTGCATGTCCAAATATCAACAATGGTTATTTGGGGGAAAAAAAAACAAAGCTAATTTATCTTGTGTAGCTTTCAGGAATGTTTCTCTTTCCGTTGTCTGTGGGGAAGGACCCGTTTCTGTTTTCTTTTCCAATCCATCAAGGATGACTCTGTTATCCAGGGAAGCAGATGCTTCATTCCAGATGCGGCTCACCCTGTGATTTTGAAAGTCACCAAACGAACGGCTGCCTTGTGCCCTGAGACAAGACCACTCAGCACACATGTGGCTGGGGCCATGAAACTGCCATAGGTGTTCATGCGTATTGTTAAGCCTGTTAGCAGTTTGCAGACAACACCCATCAGCAGACCATAAAGTTTGTGTTCTGGGTATTACTGGGTTTTCCTTACACACAGGCACAGACACACATACTTCAGAGTATTTATGCTATCCCTTTAGATCATAATATTCGTCCACCTACACATCCAGCACATAAAATGATAGCAGTCCACTCTTCTCAGAGTCCCCTGTCCACTTTGGGCATCACCATTAATACACTTCCACAGATAAGACATCCAGTCTCCACAGCTCACTACCCTGCAAACTACTGAAGGTGCCTTCTCTCAGTCTCTCAGGGCCATCAACTTGTCTTCATCTCAGCTGCCACCAGTGGAATACATCCTTTCATCCTCTCTCATCTGGATGTCCCCCCATCCTTCTAGAGTCTCTCCATCCACTCTAAAAAAAGAAGCTGCAATGACCCCTTCCAATGTACCCCACATGGATTGTGTCCATTTCCTGCTGTAGAGAGCCTTAGGTCCACAGTAAAGTGAACACGGTAGTGGGAAATCTAGTACTTGTTCACTTCTCTGTCACCTTGTCTACCACTCCCTTCCCCACCATGCCAAACCTTTTTTCAGGTTTTTAAGTGCTCTCCACCCCCAGCATACAACACAACACACACACATCTTAAAGTCTTTCTGTTTTTCCTTTTGACCATGACGTTCTTCTGTCTACACTTGGAGGAACTACAAAAATGTCTTTGTGTTTTTTTTGAAGACCCCCCCTAGGCTAATTGGACCAAGAATCTGTTGTGGGTACTTTCCAAAAGATGCTCTTTTAAGAACTCACACTTAGGAGATCTGATTCTTCCTGAATTTTAAATGAGAAGAAAAACCAAAGCTCAGAGAGAGTAAGTGACTTGCTTGAGGTTGCACAGACAACCCATTAGCCAATTAGTGAGATCCAAACCCTGCCGGGAAGATCGCACAGTGCTGAGCCCTGCCTCATCTGTCCTGTGCCTGTGGAGGAAGTATCCCTGGTGATATTGATGGAATTTTACAGCCTTCTTCTCTGCCACACCCCAACCCACCCTGAGAGCCTCCCTCTCTGTGTGTCTGCTTTTTACCACCATCCCCTCAAGCTGACCCTGCCTCCCTTTTAGCATCTCATCTCATTTTCTACTGGATAATGGGAGTCTCCAGCCGTTAGCACCCAGGGACTCAATATTAGGCAGAGCCTGAAGGACAGTTAAAAATAGCTCTATTTTGTCCATTTCCCCTGGAAAGGCCTGGGTTCCTGAGGACTGTGTGTTTCAGAGACCCAGCCCTATGGCTGAGATGACCTCTGACTCCCCTTTTTTGGCCCTGCCATTTGGAAGAGAGAGCTCCTTTCCTCATTTTCTAGGCGATGGCCCTTTTCTGCTGCTTGTAAGAGGCGCTTCCTTGGACTTGGCACCAGCAGAGAGAGCAACAGAGCCAACAATTTCCAGGAGGCTGTAGCCTTCGCTGGTCTTTCAGTACACTCGAATATGCAGTTGGAAATCCATTTACATGTGCAAATGGACTATTCAGGAGAGTGAACAACTTAAAAGAAGAGGAAGAGAGAATCCCTGAACTTTGAAATTTCCCGATATCCTCTCCACTGTCTTTGCGCCCCCTGGCAGCAGGAGATGCTCAGAAAAGGGAGGACAAAAAGCTCCCCATGAGTGTCGTGGTACAAGCCTTGGCAATGAGGAAAAATTCATATGTGATAATTATGGATTTTTGTTTGTTTTAAATCCTGGCGCTCAATCTGCAGGCTCGGTTTAATAATAAAATCCTAGCATTATGCATGCAGGCGCAAATTTGGTATCATGTCAGTCAATTCCAGAGACTATTTACAGAATGGAATCATTACAGTGCATTAATATAATGAAGACGGCAGTGTGGTCTATTTCCGTATAATATCCTTCACACCCGACTGCAGGATAGTCAAAGGGGCCCTCTCCAAAGAGTTGAGTCTGCTCGCCAGTCATCATAGCATCTTTTGAACATTGTCACCGAAATAGCTAATGGAACTGGGTTTCTCCTCTGAGCATGTGCATGGCAATGGGGTCTGGTGCCTTGGTAGGGCGTGGGGAGAACATCCTCGATCAGAACATTCTCTGGCCACATATTTCTAGAAATGTGCGCCTGGGACTACCAGGATCATACTACATTGGCATTGACATTGGCTTGATTAGACTATATTGCCTAAGTGGGTAGCTCATTGAGAAAGGGGGTCTTGTTGCTTTATTTCTCCCTGAGATAGCAAGCATTGTGGCAGAGTGATTCATAATATAAGTGCTGAAGCCAGACATCCTAGGTTCAAATCCCCATGCTGTTAGTATGCTAGCTCTTTAGCTTTGGGTAGGCATTTAACCTTTCTGTGCCCCTACTCCCTTGTCTGTAAAAAAAGGATGATAATGTGAACATCCATTTCAGAATTAGTGTGGAGATTAAGTAAAGAAAGCCCAGAAAGGTGCCTGGCCCCTACACAATGTTCAGTGGAGGTTTGCAAATCCCCCTCTCCTCCAGCATCTCCAGGAGAAGGACTAGTAAGTGTTCAACTACTAAGCCAAAGGTTGAAGGTTTGAAGCCACTCAAGCCTGGCATTCTGATTCCCTAGAGATTATAGCCACATAGACCTACCCTGACGCAGCAAGAATCCTGGATTAGAGAAGCCACTTAGAGATCCCAGTGCTGAGATGTTTACAACACCACTAGGTCCTAAGACATTCTACCCACTGGCTTGTGATCATCCTGTATTCGAAGTCATGCACGTGTTTTGTGAATCTGAAGAGGACTTTATAGACTAGTATCAGACATAAGGGCTATTATCAGACTTAGGGACTTGAGCTGGACTGGGCTGGGATATTTTCTCAATGTTCAGTTGCTCTTGTATATAAATCTCTCTCTTATACACATATGCATGTTTATGGATTTGTTTCTCTAGTCTAAGCAGGATAACACAGTCAGCAAGAGTAGGAGTCAGCTTGACAGCAGCAGGTTTTCGTTATTTTTATGCCTCAGTTTCCTCGTCTGTAAGCTAAGGAAAAGGGGTCCTGGTGACACAGAGGTGTAACACTCAAGTGAAAAGTGAGCCATTTGAACCTGCCAGCTATTATGCAGGAGAAAGGTGTGGTGGTCTGCTTCTTCTGTAAAGATTACAGCCTCCTCTGTCTTACAGAATTGACTGGATGCCACAGCACAACACAAGGTGTTTCACAAGATGGTCACTCCCTGCCGTTGAGTTGACGCAAACTCACAGTCACAGTATATGGCAGAATAGAACTGCATCTGTGGGTCTCCAAGGCCATAAATCTTTCCAGGAGCAGAAAGCCTCTTCCTTCCATCAAATGACTGGTGGGTTCAAACGACTGACCTGATGATTAGCAGCCCAATGCTTAATGCACTGTGATACCAGTGTGCCTCACTAGGACCTTATAATGATAACAATGCACATTGCATTGAGGTACTGTCAGAATAAAGTGAATAAAATTCTAGGAGACCTGGCTTACTGAACAATGCCTAGGCTACCCATGTCTGAGTCTCTGGTAGTACATGATTAATGGGCTTAGCTGCTAACTAGAAGGCTGGAAGTTGAAGTCCATTGACTTCTTAGGAATTAGCCATTGAAAACCCTAGAGGAGAGCATCAAAAAGGAAGCTCGGGTGGACTCCATACGAAAAAGTAGCCACTGGAAATTGAATTCCGCTGTACTCTGACACCTGGAGATGGGATCGCTGTGCATCAGAACCAACAGGTGTTTGGCATGTCCGCACCATCAGTGTCCAGCATGCGGGGTAGGAGAGGGACAGAAGGGAAGTGCACAGCAGGAGGACTAAGTCCAGTACTCTGCGCCACAGCCTGCGGCATTGCTATCTGACTCCAATGCTTTCCTTCGACTTCAGTGGCTCCGCCAGAATCCAGACCTCTCCTTTGTTGGAACCTCAGGCAGCCTGAGAATGATTGGACTTGGTTCAGATCTCTGTCGAGAGAGACAAAGAGGGTTTCACATCAGGGACTGAAGTTGAGCCTTTGCGAATGTGCAAAACCGAGAATTGATGCAGAAGTCATTATTAACTCACACATTTAACAGGATGTTTGCCTTTCAACAAAGGGTGACTAATTAATGTAACAGTTGATTATGTCGCTCCCTTAATTTGTTGCTGGTTTTCAAATACCGAAGTAATTACATCACTAGAGGAGGACAGTTGCTAGTGAGTCCAACTACAAAGAGATTCAAGAAGGACTGACTTGGCTCTGACGACATCTATGTGGCTGCAGCCCTGGGCTTGGTCCTGCTTTGGTGGTGGTTCGTGGTTTTCCAGTTAGAAGTCGAACCTGGTCCCCTGGCCAGGGTAAGCATGACACAGTCTCCTCATATGGTGAGCAAACATGGCAGCAGCTGGTGGGCAGATGTTCTGCACTGTTCACAACGTCCATCCCCAGCCATGGTGGCACTGATCGTGTCCCCTGTACATGAAGGTATAACGTGTGATACAGTGTTTGGCATGTGATAAGGATTCAGTGCAAGTGTGGCACTCTGAGTCAAAAAGTTGGCAATTCAAACCCATTCAGGGGCACCTCAAAAGATAAGCTTGGTGACTTGCCTTGAAAAAGTCTTGTAACTTTGGGCTTTAAAAATCATGGAACAGTTCTACTCGGTCACTCATGAGCCAGCTTCAACTTGGTGGCCACGAACAACAAACAATGATAACAGCATGATTATGTAGGCTTCCCTCCAGGGTCAGGTCCTAATGATGTCCTCCAGGAGTCTGTTTTATTCTCCAGCTCCCTTCTACCTGCGATGACCCAAGGTCTACCCAGCCTGAATGCTTCCTCTCCCGGGGGATTTCGATCCCCCGAATACTCATATAGTGTATTTTGATGGTTTTAAAATCCTTTCTTCTCCAGTTTTGATGACTGTGCCATCAGAATTTAGTTTACAGTCTGTAACATGTTAGATTTGATGTGGGACTGTACCTCCATCATACCTTGGTTCACATTTGATACCATCATCTGTCCATGAGCAACTTGAAGACTCAAAACCAGAATGAAAACTCACTATCCTATAGGACGGAAGAGAACTGTCCTCCAGAGTTTCCAGGTTGGATATCTTTACACAAGAAGAAAGCTTGGTCTTTCTCTCACAGAGTCACTGATGGTTATCAATGGCTAAGCCCATCACATAACCCACTGCACAACCACAGCTCCTGAACCTGAAGACAGAGACCTAACTCATTCTTTCTGTGCCTCTGAGCACCCAGACCAGGTACACCATCCATGTGGATGAACAAACAATGTAACTGGGAGTCTGATGTGATTGGTTAGCACAGCCTCTTTGTAGCTGATGTTTGCTGCTCTTAAGTCCACTCATCGTGAGTCTATAGTGGGACCTGTTGCTCCCCCATCTGACGTCACCCTGCCTGATGGGTTGCAGATCAGACCATTCTTTTCCATTGGCTGATTTTCAGAAGTAGATTGCCAGGCTTTTCTTCCTTGTATGCTTTCATCTGAATGCTCTGCTGAAATGAGTTCAACAACACAGCAACAGCCAAGTCTCCAATGACAGAAGTGTGATGCCTGCACATGGATGCTGTTGGCCAAGACTCAAATTGGCTCCTCCCACATTTGAGGGGAAAATCCTACCAGCCAGCCATCCAGACCTCCTACCACTGCTCTGCAAAAATTGATAGTGTCTGAACCACAAGAAATACAACAACTTCCACTCTGCCACAACTATTAGCACTACAGTAGCTAGACACCATAAATGACTAGCACTTTACATTTATTAAGGAGATGACTTACTTTATCTTCACAGTAACCTGATGAGATAGATTCTAATATAGTTTACATGTGAAGAAACTGAGGTTCAGAGAGTTGATGGACAAAATCCAAGATCTTTGAGCTACTTACTGTATGGTTCTAATTTGAACCCAGGTGACCTGATTCCATCAGCTGCAGGTTCTATCCTTTAACCATTGACCTTTTATTGCTTGTGAATACATTAATAAGTATTCCTTAATTAGGCATCCAAAGCCATATCTATGGTATCACATTCTACTTGCCTTGATACACTGTATTCATCCATCATCTAATATGGTCTTTTCTCAGATCCCCAATTAAGACTTTTTTGCTCATATCTGTACCTGGAATTGTATCCCCCTTCTCTTGACTATCAGTTTCATGAAGACATACAACTGGTTTTAAAGCCCACCGAAATCCAACCTCCCCCAATGTGCCTTCCAAATCAACTCTGTACCACAAGAAAAACCCCTTCATCCCAATTCACTAGCTGCTGTAATGAAATTGAGAATCATGGATCTGTCAATTTATGTGCCTGACCAGCTTACTGGACTATATTTCCACCCACTTGAAAGAAAATGCAAAATTTATTCCACATTCAAGAGAATACAGAAGTTATTGAATAATATCACTAATAAGACATGCAAAACAATTTTTGAAGGTAATTTCAAAATGGTTGTATCAGTACATCAGCAATGAGTTCAGATTTTCATGCTAGATCCAGAAGAGGACATGGAACCAGGCATGTTATTGCTGAGAAGCAGAGGATACCAGAAATATATTTACTTGTATTTTATTGACTGTTCAAAATATCATTGTGTGGGTCATAAAAAACTATTGATACCATTGAGAAGAATGGGAATTACAGATCAATTTGCTGTGCTTATGCAGAACATGTACTTAGACCAACCGGTAGCCATTTGAACAGCACAAGGAAATACTGGGTGGTTTAAAATCAACAAAGATGTCCACCAGGTTTGTAGCCATTTAACACATGTATTCAATCTGTACCCTGAACAAATAATCCAGAAAGCTGGATTCTATGAAGATTAGAGGGACATCAGGATTGAAGGAAGACTTATTAGTAAACTGTGATAATATACTAGCTGATGAAAATCAAAGACTATAACCTTTCCCATCACTCCAAATAACAAATGCCCACTAGCTTCAAAGTGATTTTCCATTGTTCCCCATCCCATCACAGGTAACCATCAAAGAAGTTTGTTTTCCATGTGTATTCCTATCTTTGTCTTTCTATAAAAGAGAGATCACACATGGTTGTTGTTTTATGATTGATTGATTGGTTTCATTCAGCATAATGTCCTCCATAACTATAACAGTAATATTCCTCTATCTTCTAACATGTTTGAGAACGCTTCCCTGTTCCTTATAACTATATAGTACTCCATTGTGTGCATATACAATAGTTTGTTGATGCATGTATCCCCTGATGGACACTTATATTGCTTCCCTCGTTTTGCTATCAGAAAACATGCTGTAGTGAAGATAAGCATGTGTGTGTCTTTTAGTATCACTGGCTTTTAAGTGTTTCTAGCTTTTGGAGGAAGTGACGTGCTGCTTTGCGTAGTGCTTGCCCCCATGCACAATCCCATAAGTAGTGTGGAAGAGGTCCAATTTCCCCACTAGCTTACTAGCATTCATTGTCTTCTTTAACAGACAATTTTGAGTGTCCATGATCTGCCAACTAGGCACCAACAGTGACCCCTACCACCTCTATTAATAAAGATGGTAGCTGACATCTCCTGAATACTTCCTCTGTTCCAGATTCTTATACTTTATTTTTAAAAGTCCTGTTGTCGTGTGCTGTAGAATTGATTCTAATTTGTAATGGCTCTACTATCCAGTCCCCATATGGTTTCCTAGCCTGTGACCTTTGTAGGAGCCAGGACCTAGGTCTGGTCTCCCACAGAATAAAATAGTGGGTTTGAACCACGGACCTTCGAGTTTGCAGCCAAGCACTTAACCATTGAACCAAGAGGACTCCTTTTAATTCTTGTAAGACCTCCTATAATTCTTATTGTAGAGAGGATAAATCTAGGGCTTGGCAATATTTGGTTTTAAAAATGCTGTGAGGGCAAGGACTTTGGTTTTATTCATCCTTGTATCCTCAGCACCCAACAATTCTGACTCTTAGTAGAGCCTCACAAATATTATTTACACAGCTGAGTGGACCAATTATTCTATTTTTAAAATGACATGCTGGTCTCAAAACAACCCTCATACTTAAGCATTATGTTATCTTGCCTTCCTGAACCCACTTTATATAAGAGGATATTCAGGCTCTCAGAGATTAGGTAAGTTGCCCCAGTGCATGCAACTAAGAAGTAGAAGAGATGTTACTCCATTTATCTGAGTATCCTTGCAAAATAATTACTAGCCTAAAGAGTAGTTTTAACAACTCACTACAGGCGCAGTTAGAATGTTTCCTTTTTTGTTTTTGTTTTTTCTCAAACAATATGAACCCTATTGAAGTGAAGATGATATGTATTTTGGATATACATGAGTGCATTGAATGCTGGGCCATATTTCGATGGTAATTAATTTTGGCTTCTAGATAGACTTTGTGATTATTCCATAGTCTGGCAGAACATCAGTCTTTAAATTGTAATCCTCCATTTTTTTTCCTCACCTCTTTTAAACAAAGAACAAGCCATAATTTATGCATGATAAATCAGACTTTTATCTAGTGCAGTTTGATTTTTCCCCCTCCCTACAGAGACTTGTAAAATGTTTTTATAGCATGCTAGAGGTCAAAGGAACTTTAGAAAGAGTTTTCCCAGCAGTACCCCCTCCTGAGGTCTCTAGACTCCCAGGGCTCTGAAAAAATGGAGGTGGGATTCAGTGAACTGTTATCAGATCATTCTGAGTTCAAATTCCACCTGAACCCTTCTAAGCCATGTGCCCTTGACCAAGGACCTTTATCTCTCAGAGCTGAAGTATCTTCATTTGTAAAATCATATTCCTAATCATATCCAGCAGGACTGTTGTTGAGACTAGATATTGAATAAATAAAGAAATAACCACACTGACATCTGGTAGACAGTCAGTGACTAAAGGTGAGCTACTTTTTTTTTTCAAAGCCTGAGGGAGAACCTTTTACTGTTAAGAAGTTTGGATTTACTAGTAATCCAAATACGACTTTTCCTAACACAGTTTGGAGTCACATCAGGGGACATTCTCCAGCTTGTGCAAGAACTGTGAAAAGCACCAATCATGACTTAAGCATGTCTTTATAAATAAATAAAAGTTAGACAGTGATGGATTTCACATGCCATTTCTCAAACTCTGCCATACCTAGAAGCATCAGAAGCATGTGACCTTTGTGACCCCCCCCCCCAAGTTTGGAGGAGACATTGACTGCCCATTTCAGGGCCCAGGCTCCCCCACATTTCAGTTGCAGGATTTAGGAATCATGTGATTCTCTCTGACTCTGAAATGAAGTGACATTGATCAATTCCAGACTAACACTGTATGGAACTCTCCAGTCCC
Source organism: Nesogale talazaci (assembly GCA_004026705.1). Lineage (NCBI taxonomy): Eukaryota > Metazoa > Chordata > Mammalia > Afrosoricida > Tenrecidae > Nesogale > Nesogale talazaci. The sequence continues at coordinate 24,176 of PVJH01019658.1, forward strand.
TTCCTCTCCTGCTTCAACGACTGTAAGGTGGTGATGATATCAAACTAACAACTCTGAGACCCTGGGTAGCAATGTGTAAGCCTCCATCACCCTTCGTCCAGTGTGACTCTGTACATCTGAGATCCTGCCAACCATGGTTGGATGGACGTGTTGCTTGCACAAAAGATGAACATGTCTTGGTTATAAGCCATACACGTTTATTTCATTATTAACCTCGTCTGTTTGAAGACACTGAGTCATAGACTTTGAAGGATTCAGTATTTATAAGTTTTCATGTCCTTACTGAGAAAGTGCATTGTTCATTTTTACTTAATTTATGCATTTATCGATCTATGCACTTTTCTGCCTAGTAATTCAACAAACATTATTCTAACATGTTTTTGTCAGACATGAATCAGAGTACTGAGAATAATTAAAATGCTTCACCATACCTGCCCTCTTAGTTCCAAAATGTAGCTAGAGAAACAGACAAGAAAACCTACAATTGCAATACAGAGAGAGAACGACGAAGATAAATGTTATCGCCTCCCCCTCCCCATAGTACTTTGATCCCCACTGGAGGGGCTTTGAACATGCCTGAGAAAAAGAGAATTTTGAGCTGATCTTGACAGCTGAAAAGAAGTTTACTTAGTTGACAAACACTTATTGATCAGCTACCATATGTCAGCCACGGTACTACATTCAATGTAGGTACTGGGCATACAGTAAAGAGAAAGACAGACATGAGAGTACATAGGGGCATAAATAAATGAATGGACTATTTTCATAAGGAAGTAAGAAGACGATAAAGGGTGAACTGGGGTTAACTGGAGGGAGGGATGTACCTTTGGGTGGTCATGGAGGCAACTGCAAGAAAGTAACACATGGGTTCAGTTAAAGGTGAAAGGCATGGGGACACTTGATGGTAAATGGAGTTCTCATGATTTACAGGGACACGGAGTGGAAACATTCAGGCTTCATATTCATAGCAGATACTGTAGTACTCAAATTTTCTTTTCCTGGATTTCAGCTTTCTTCAAGATCCTTTCCTTGAATAGGGGACCTTAAAATTGTCTGCTGCCATGGAGTGTCTAACATTGGCCTGGTGCATTTTATTGCAGGCATTTCAGAAGGCAGTACTCTACCATGCTGACTCTTTGTGGACCCTTTGGGGGAGGGCAGACCTGTCCCTGTGAGTTGCCGAGGCTGTAACTCTTTACAGGAGTGAAAAGCCTTGCCTTTCTCCCAGGGAACTGCTGGTGGTTTCAAACTGATGGTCTCACAGTTATCAGCCCAAACATAGCCACTATGGGACTAGGGCTCCTGCGCTTCTAAGCAAGAAGGGTAGAAATAGGTAGTCTGTGTGCATTATACATTTTTTTGAAGAACCACAGGCACTGGAGTTGGAAAAGTTTGGATCTGAGGCCCAACACTACTTTCCCAGCTGGGCGATCTTGGACAAAAGACAATCTCATCCTTTTCTGCATGAATTTCTTCATCCATTCTATGGTTGATCCATTCAATGAATGAGATGATGCAGAAAGAAAACTGTCAACATGATCAGTTTTATTGGTAGGATTATGATCATTCCTTTATTTTCCATTATTGCCACTATCCTCGCTGCATTTATTTGGACAGAGGCATGACTCTTCTCTGGATTGGTAGTGATTTGTATAAGACCTTTAATTCATTGAACAAATGATACGAGGCTACTGTCCCTGTTCTTCCTGCATTTGAGATGATATAGAAGAAGCTTAGTCTTAGGGATCAAATAATCTCCAGGACACTGGCACCCAGTCTGCTGTGTACTAGGCAAGACTTTAGTCAGATGACTTAGCCCTTCTGAGATAAATAATCCTCTCATTTTGATCATGTTGCCGTTAGATGCCATCAAGTCCGTTCTGCCTCTTAGCAACCAGAAGCACAACAGAAAGAAACATTGCCCAGCCCTCAGCCATCCTCACAAGTATTCCTGTATTGAGTCCATCGTTTCAGCCACTCTGTTAGTCCTCCTCTGTGTCACTGACCCTCTACCTTTTCTAGTATGTCCTTCTCCAGGGACTGCTCCTCTGCTGACATGTCCCACGTATGGAAGAGGATCTAAGGAGCCACGGACTGTACTACTTCTGAGACAGATTAGTGTATCCTTTTGGCAGTCCATGATATGGGGATAATTGAAGGAGTCAATGAACGATGTGCTAAATTAAATGGTTCTTTTAACGCTTAAAGCTCTTTGCATATGTAACTAAAGAGTGGGTGGGAGGTGGTAGAGACCGAAGACTCAGTAGGGCACTTAACTTTAGAATTGGTGGATAGCTAAAGGTGGTGGAAGAGTTTTTATCAAAGAAGTAGTTAAGGGGATGGATGGGTGGGTGGGTGGGTGGATGGAGAAATAGTCCATCGGTATTTTAGGGGACATACGTAAGGTGGAAGACATTTAACAAAGACGTTAGAAAAGAAGGAGCACACATTGACTTGCTCTGGAATTGTGGAATTGGTTGTTTGGAATTTGGATTTGAATTTGGATCTGCAGCTTCACCTCTCGGGGATACTCGGTGGCCTCCTGAATGAAATCTAATTCTATTACATCAGGCCATAGGAGATGCCCCAAAAATGTTTCCCCCAACTCTCCTGGCTGGGTCCCTGGCTGGTTCCCATTATATCCTGCTGATAGGAAATTGCTAGATGCTGACTTTGAGCAATTAATTTCCTGAATTGGGGAGTGAGCATTTAGATTAAACACACTGCATCGCTACCGTCTTGCTTACCTGCCTGCAGGTGCAACTGGTGGGGAAACATCCTCTTCAGCAGGGGACTTTGTTCTGCTGCACACAGAGGCACCCTGCTCAAGACTCCTTCTGCTTCCCAGATGCTCTTGGCGCTGGCTGTATTTTTAGCTCCTCTCTTTTCTCTTCCTCCTGCTAAAGACATCTTGTTATTCATTTCCAGACTTGACAGCGCCTATCAGTTTGCCCCTTCTTTCCATTTTCATGCACAAAGAAGAAGGAGATCTAGCTGTCCCAAGCCAAGTATGTTAGACAGCATTCTCTAGAGAAACAAAACTGGGACACTAATAATATAGATAGATAGATAGATAGATAGATAGATAGATAGATAGATAGATAGATAGATAGATACCTAACATAAGAAATGGACAGTTAACTAATCTATAAAGCAGTACAAATGGCTTGATGGAACTCACTTGGGTGAGACAGCTAATACACTGGCAGTCCTTCAACTCTTGAGGGTCACTGACTAGTCCTCTGTAGAGCAACTTAGGTTATCTGGCCCCAGGCAGCAAACAGCAGTCAGTCCGATGAGAGAGTCCAACAGTCCCCTATCAAGAGATGTGTATTCCAGTATTGTGGCAAAGCAGGGCTTGAAGGAATACAGGAGCACAGTTCACAGATTAGGTGTCCCATGGGTAGTGTAGCTTGCAAATTGAGGCACAGGACAAGCAAGGCAGCTGGCTGGTCAAAAGATCCAAGAGCAAGTGAGAGAAAGGTGAGGATCCTTGCTGAACCATTTATATCTTCACCCTTCAGTTAATCTCACATGTGTTCATTGGCCATGTTGACACAACAAACCTACCTATCACACCAAGTTTGCTTCTACTTGGTTGAGTCCTGAGCTGCACAGATTTTTTCTGGTCTCATATGCCCATGGACCCTTTGGGGTGTCTGCTGGGTGTGTCATGAGCCCTTTCTCACTCCCCTTCTCCTCCCCTTCTTCTACAAGGTTCAGTCACTTACTCTCTGTATGGGAATGCAAGGGTGCCACAAAAGCTCCTGTGTGGGCACAAGCCAGCAAACACAGGACAGTTCTAATGCAAGAGAGAAAGCATGCAGCAGTGAGTAACAGAGCAAGATGCACATTTTTATATGTGCTATATAAGCATATGTTATAGGTAGAATGCATGTATGAGGGGACTTCAATAAGTACATGTTGTTGTTGTTAGTACCATTGAATTGTTTCTGACCCACAGCTCCTTATTCTGCACAGTAGAACACATACTGCCCAGTCGGGCACCATCCTCACCACTGCTCCGATGCTGAGTCCATGCCAGTCTAGCTTCCTATTTTTTGCTGCTCTTCTACTTCACTGAGAAGTAGAGGTTCTCCAGGGACTGGTTTCCCTTGACAACGTGACCACAGTACATGAAGCAAAGTCTTGCCCTTCTTGCCTCTAAGGAGCACTCTGGCATGCTTCTTCCAAAACTGATGGGTTTACCTTTTTAGCAGCCCACAGTACTTTTTTCATAATGGATTTAAAAGATAATGAAATGTTGAAGGCCTTGCATATGTTCAAGAACCCTCTGCCAGCAAATAGATTCTGGATCATAGCATTCCTGTAAGACAGAGTTGGACGGCCTTGTATGGTTTTCCTCAGGCTGCAAATCCCATTGGAAACATGTCTTTCTTCTACAGAGCGGCTGGTGGGTTTGACACCTGCTAACCTTTCCCTTAGCAGCACTACCGTGACAGTGTGTGTGTGCGTGTGTGTGTGTGTGTGTGTGTGTGTGAGAGAGAGAGAGAGAGAGAGAGAGAGAGAGAGAGAGAGAGAGAGTGTGTGTGTGTGTGTGTTTGACGATGTACCAGGAGGGAGTCTCTGGGTAATGTACATAGTTAGTGTTCCTGGCTGCTAGCCAGAAAGTTTGGTACTTTGAGTGCACCCATAGTTGTCTGGAAACAAAAGCCTGGCAAACTACTTCTGAAAGATCCCAGCTGGTGAAAACCCTGAGGAGCCCACCTCAACTCTGATCCCCAGTCTGTGAGTAAGAGCAGACTTGAGTGGACATTTCTGGATCTCCACCAGGACCTGGGGTAGGTGAGGGAATGCCTTCTGCACCTATAGATTCTTTCATGGAATACTGTTAACAACATTGAAATCACAGTATTTCCTTTAATGACATTTCTGTTATTAAAGTGTAAGTCTGTAGAGCTCTCATAAACCTCTGAGACAGATACTGTGATTCCTGTTGTCCAGCAAAGAAGAGAGTCCCAGGAAGGGTCAGTACCTTATCCATGTGTCCACTGCTCACATGTAGGGCCCAGAATTTGGCCTATTATTCCAAGCCTGTACCCATAACTGCTGTGCCAAGCCATCCCTGGCCGTCAGCCATGCCACACATCCACAGATTCAGGATCAGGGTCATAGCCAATAAGATATGCAGAAAAAATGCTGAAACCAGGTCCTAGGTTTGGCAATCTGGGGGTAGGAATTGTTATCTGCTAGAAGAGCCCTGGTAGTGTAGTGGTTACACATTGAGCTTCAATCTGCAAGGTGAGCAGTTCGAAACCACCAGCACCTCCACAGGAGACCGACAGGACTTCCTACTCCAGGAAGCCATTGCAATCATAGAAATCCACACAGGGTCACTGGGAGTCAGCATTGGCTCTGGGAAAGCAGTGGCCAGCATCGCCGTGTCAGCAATGGACTCAGCAAGGAATGGTGCCACTCTGTAACATGGATAAGACAGTGGCATTGCCTGATCCATCCGATGCTACAGAACCCTGTCCACTCTTAGATTTGGCCACTTCTCATCAACAGTGAGCCGACCACATAAAGCACAACTCTGTGAGGAAGGGGCACATACCTAGTTGTCTCCTCAAACTGCTTTGACGAGCAGAATAAAAAAGATGCACACTGCCTCACCACCACCATCGTTTGGACAGAAACCCTGGCATCCATTGCCAGGGAGTCTTGAATGGATTTCTGCAGCCAGGGATTATAGAGTCAGGATTCACTGCCATCTCACAAGAATTTTGTCAGAGTATCCACAGACTAGAGGGGCAACGTTTTTACAACCCAAGGCAAAAGGGTTGCTGTTGACATCCGACGGCAACCCGGCCAGTGCCCAAGGTTCTGGAATAGCTCCGGAATAGTTCTATTGTACCTGTCTGCTTGCCTGGGACAGCACTGGAGCAAGAGATCTGGGAAATGACTCCCAGCCAGTGGGTACTCAGGGGGAAGGAGCTGCCCCCCAGCCCACTCTTGCAACTTTCTCCCTACTATCCGATGATCGAACAATCCCAAATTACATGCAATGTCCTGTGTCTCTGTCTTATCCCGTGGATGGAACTTGGAGATTCTCCCAACCATCAGAGAGTTTGCCAACCCAAATCTGACTAAAGTAGTGAATCCGGGCCTCCAGACTTACTTCACTTCACCTACATTTTGGCATGGGCACAGGGTGCTTTTATTCTTTCAACCGGTTCTTACAAGTACTAAGTGTTGTCGTAGGTATTAGATGGAATACAGTAGCGAGACAGAAACCGTCACAGACCCTGTCTAAATGGTCTGCACCGTCTAACTCAGGAGATCTATATTAATCAGGCAATCATGGAAGTGAGCATATACTTATCCATGGTGGGATGTGTTATAAGAAAAGGATAGGATTTCTTTATGAGCCTTACCAAAGGTGTTAGTCCAGGTAGACTAGAGAAGCAAATTCATAAACACACATATGTATATAAGGAAGAGGTTTACATACAAAAGGAATGGAACATTGAGAAAGCATCCCAACCCAGTCCGGTGCAAATCCATAAGGCTGATATTAGCCCAGATGTCTGACACCAATCCATAAGTCTTCTTCAGACTCAGGAAGCACATTCAAGGACACCAGGACAAGCGCAGGCAAGGGGGTGTAGAGTCTTGTATATCCATGGTAGTAGAAGCATCTCAGCACTAGCGGGGGTCTCTCTGTGGCTTCTCAAGCATCTCAGCATTAGCAGGAATCTCTGTATGACTTTTCCTGCTTCAGAGGTCAGATTCCATCAGGGTAAGCCCAGGTGGCTTCTCCTCTGGGATGTCTCACAGGGAGTCAACCTTGTGTCTTATCAGTAGAGCGTCTCCAAGGGACTGAGTCATAAGTCTCTCACCTCCAAGGGGGAAATACAGCCAGATTTCCCAGAATTCCCAGGCGAGAGCCATGCTCACACAGAGGTCTCTTGGCTATCTCTAGATCGACAGGCTAGACTGCACCACTATACTCCCAATCCTGAATCTGACACGAGATTGCATGAGTGCCCCATCAAAGGTACCTGACTTCTCTGTCTCTCTCATAGACTTAGCTCCTCAAGGGCCAGGACTGTATTACCTTGATCTCTGTGTCTCCAGCCCCGAGCACAGTCCCCACCATGGAGTTTCTGGAGCAGGGAATGTTATAGAGCTGAGTGGTGCCGGCAGGTCAGTTGGACTAGGGCTACTAAGTCAGACTGCTCTTTAACCACCCTCACTGGCTGTCTTGGAACCTGGAACTGCCCTGAAAATACATGCCAAGAAGGGGAAGAAGGGGGAATAGGAGGGCAGGTAAGCCTAGGTACCACTCTCTTTATACAGTGGGCATCAGTTTCAAATTCCATGAACCCTTGGCTCCCACACAGCACCATTGATTCCTCATTGACTGGGCAAGTTGCTCTGCCCTTCCCGAGCCTCAGTTGCCTCATCTCTAACAGGAAAATGATAGACCTAAACTATCTGAATTCATCCCCATTTTGCCCTCTGAAGCCCTGGGGTGAGTTGAAGGAAATTGCTGCAGGAGGGGGTTGGTGCGTTTTCAAAGCAGGGGCAATGTCGTCCTAATTTCTTTTTACTGACAGTTCATTTTCCAAGGCGGCAGCAGCCTAACAAATCATGGGGCCAATTAGTGTAAGAGAAACCATTGATCCCTGTACTCGGAGCTCAGCCTACCACTCGGGTGGTTTGCCGGGGTATTTGGGGAAATGCTGTGCAGCATTAAATGGGAAATAATTGGATGGATGCAGCTATAAATTGCAAGACACTGCAACACACTCCGGCCTTCTGATTTAAGTAGGCAGTGACAGCAAAACGCAAGGGCTCGCTGTCCTCCCTTGGAAAGGCTCAGTAAAGCCGGGAGGGTAGAGAGCCCTGCCCCGTCACTTTGCAGGTGGGATTTAAGGAGCAGGGCTGGGACAGGAGAACCTAAGCTGTGTGCTGGAGTTTCGTGTCTGTTTCCCTTCATGCCCTTCTCACCACTGCATTCTTGGAGCCCACTCTTTGAACACAAAGGATCGGGAGATAAAATTGAGAAGGTGACAAGTGGCTTAGATAACCCTCTGTGAGCTGGAGGAGAATGGTCATTTCTGAAGCACCATTGTGGCAGACAGGCTGGGGGTTTACAAGCGTAATCTTATTCTGTCCTCGTCCCAAGCCAGTGGACTTTGTTGTTGATGATGGTGATGATGTGTAAGGGATTGTCCAGCAGATCTGGGCTCAGCCTGACCTCATGTAACAGTGGAACTGTTTTTTGCGGCAGCCATCTTTGTGAAAGCAGTTTGCCAGCCCAGTCCCCTCACACATCCTCTGGGTGTGTTAGAACCTTCAGCCATTAGGTTAGCAACCAAGCTTTGTGCCACTAGAGATCTCTAACAAAATGACCATACAGGAAATTGACAGAAGCTCCATGGGTCCAAAGTCACACAACCATTACCCGGTGCTGGTGGATTTCAGATGCAGACCTGTGCTGATGCAAGCTCTTTCCTCCATAGCCCAGTGTATGAATAAAATGGATCTCAGGAGTCAAGGTCTCTCAAGAGCACCGGTGCCTCGTCCATACCACCTCATTTTATGAAAGTAGACATCCCAACCCAGAATCCCCCGCCTTCTCCTTCCTAGTCTGGCCCTTTTCCTACTGGCTGCCTTTTTGGTGCACTTTTTCCTCAGTTTCTGTGGGGCATGCAAGGTTTCATTGTGACCAAGGGTGAGGTTAATTTCAGACTGGTTCTAACACAGAAAGTAATTTTCCATTACATATAATGACCTCATGTCCGCAGTGACTTGTGGCAAAACATGCCGTTTCATTCCCACTCTCCACACTCATTTAACGGCTTGCTACAATAATTTTAAACCATAAGCTAGAATTTTGAAATCATTTGGTTACATTACCAAACACCTACAATCGTTATTAGGATTCTTCATGCAGAAAAAAAAGCAAATAAAAATAAGAATTTTAGGAAGATGAAAATGCAAGCCCATTAAAATACATTCAAAATTGTATCCAAGTGCACAGAGACAACAGAGGTTGGAAGACAGTTTTATCTGACGGCAACCCAGGTGCTCCCTGAACAGCTGTGTGACCTGGGGCAAATTGCCTAGCCCCTCTGTGCCTCAACTGCTTCAAAATTAAAGTAGGGAACATCCTATGTGAGGATGTTGGGCGGGCTCAGTATGTAGAGTGTATATGTACAGTGCTTAGCACAATGTCTGGCACACTCTGAACAGGACCTTTGTGTCATATCCTCTCCTCACCAACGTGCCTTGGTTGTAAAGGTCATGTTAGACTCCGCCTTCTGAAAAGGTAGAGGGTTGTCGCATCACATCACAAAATGGGGGATCAGTGCCTCCTCATCTAACTGCCAAGTCTCTTTGTTAATAGAACCGCTCCATGCTGAGAATCACAGCCCCGCCAAGTCGAATGCAGCAACCTCAACAATCACAGACAGCATTACTCTCGCCTCCCACCTCAGCTTTAATTCCTGCCAGATGTATATCGCCAATGCACCATATAGTCGGAGAAGAGATATGTTTGCTATGGTCTTAAATACAAAAGTTAAGATTATGAAAATTTCATTAAATGAGGAGTAGAAATATAATGGAGATACAATCCGAACCTTTATACATATTTGGAGGTCCTTCCAAAGTTTGAAAGCAGTCTTTGGCAGATTCAAGAGTATACCTTCAGCCTCTATTCCTCTGTTTAAAATCGACCTGAACTTTGGAAGGCGTGGTTGCAAGGCGGAAGATACTGGTTGCTGTTTATTCAGGCTGGCCCTGGAATCTACAGAAAGGGGGAAAAGGCAGCAGGCAGCCCGAGCTCTAGGCACCTGTGGATCTTAAACAGCCTCCTGGATGCTGTGCCCCAGTACTTGCTGAGAAGGACTTGCTAAAGAACTTTGTATTTACTGGTTTCTTTCTATTGAATCTTTGATGTGGTCATTGCCATAATTTCTCCATATCTTCGAGAGAGCCAGGAGTGAGGGTCATAGATAAAACCACCCTGTGATTTTATTTCTTTCTCGAATTTCTTATCATGAAATGTCCAAACAGAAAATCTAAAAGGATCCTTTTAAAAGTTTATCATTTGCCTTGTCTCTTGGCTGTTCAGGTTGTATGTTACTCTTGACTGGGCCCTGATTCTCAGCCTGAGCACTTAAAGAAAGCAAGTTATTTTGTGACTAGATGATATACAGAGAACTGCCTTTAGTGTATGCTCTTTACCACTGAGTCGTCCCCCCCTCCCGTGTGAACAGAGCTAGGAAATGTGGTTTTTTTTAAGTGACAATTTATATTGATACATATGAGATGAATTGTGTCATATTGCACGATCTTGTCAATCTCTTTTCTCTTGCAATAAAGAGCCTGCTTCCTAATAACAATACAGTTCTAATGTATACCCAGAGGAATTCCTCAATCATAGTGGCGATATTAATTATAACTAGCCACCAATCAGGCATAGACTTTGGTGTCAGTGTGACTTGTTAAAAGCCCCAGCCAGCCTGACACTAACTATGAGACCCTGGTCCAGTCACCTCTTTCGAAGGCATTTCCCTCATGTCTGAGACAGAAATGATGATGATAACTTATTGCTTAAAAGTTTCTTGGTTGCAAGTGTAATAAAACTCATCTCAGACAGCCTTAAACAGCAAGAGGAGCTGACAGACTTAGATTGCTGAGAAGGATAGCATTCAATTTTTTAAGGCAGCATAAGACTGCGGCTTCTCAGAGAACTCCATCAAATTGGAGATGCTCTTTGACTCTCAGCTAGTTCCCCTTTCCTGGTCACTTGGTCCCTCACGAAGTTTTGCCTTCCTGATGCCTTCTATGCGCTGTCAGCTCCAGGGAAGGCTCCTCCCTGAGAGGGAACCATGCATGGTGATTGGTTAGTGCACAGCATAGTCATTTCATTCAGAACCCTCAACCTGTGTTTGTGAAGAGAACTGACACTAGAGATACTAAATCCGCAATTCTCAATATGTGGGTCGAGACCCCTTTGGGGATGGTCGCCCAATTCATACAGGTAGCAAAATGACCGTTATGAAGTAGCAACAAAAATAATTTTATGGTTGGGGGTCACCACCACATGAAGAACTATATGAAAGGGTCACAGCATGAGGAAGGTTGAAAACCATGGTACCAGAAAGACTGCTAGGCACTTGACCTCTTCTTCCTCTGACCCCTGCCAGGAGGTCATCAGTCTGTTTTACTGGTGAAAAAAAGTGAGGATCGGTGAGATAAAATTACTTGCCCAGGGCCACTGAGATTCAAGTGCTTTTGTCACACACTGCTTAATGCCTTCTGAAAATGCAGACAGACTACATAACAATATACAATCTACTTGAATACAGGGCAGAAAAAAAGTCTGCTCTCTGTCCCTTGACACTGTGGCTACAAGAAGGAGTTCAAGCATAGGAACCATGGTGCGGCTGGTGCAGGACCCGTGGTATTGTGTTCTCTTGTGTGTAGGATTGCAATGGGCTGGACCACCCCAGTGGCACGCATCAGCAAGAATTCCATCTCACCTACCTTGTCCCTCTGTGTGTGCACGCATGCACGCACGCACTCACACACACACACACACACACTATGAGAAGTACAGTCACATCTTAGTCATCTCATTAGCTCCAGGCTGAGTATATCCTGGTACAGAACTTTATTTTGTAATAGGTGTTCATCAAATGGAAGAGGACAGGTAGTCCAACCTTTGACCAACTCTGATGATACTCTACCCCAATCCTTGGTCCTGGGCAGTGGAATTCACATTCAACCCCAGAGCAAAGATGCTTGTGTTTTACACTGAAAGCACTTTCCTTGTTTAAAGAAAGCTTTGCAAAATCTGCTGGCTTATCGAGTTGGTGATTGCTAATTGATTAAGCACACCTGGTTCCACTTTGCCTGTTAGTCAAATGTAAGCCCAAATCAAAGATCTAGGGTGCACTTAGCTAGTTAACTAACTAGTTCATCTCCCTGGTTTTAGGGCAGGACTTCCCACACATTTTCCCACAGCTGTGTATTTGTAATAGGGATTCCAAAAGCTGCTTTCCAGTTCAACACGCCCATTGAAAAGGCGCCTTCTTACCTGCCTGTTTTGCTTTGGACATCTCAGGAGACACCACTCCCTGCACAAGCGCATCGTGCTTGATGAAACTGAGGGTCAGAGAAAAAAAGGAAGATCCAAGATGGGCTGACACCGTGGCTTCAGCAGCAAGCTAAAAGCTAAGAACAATTATGAGGATCGCTCAGGACTGGGCAGTGTTCCATTGTATTGTACATAGGACAACAACTCTCAAGTTGGTTTTGCTGTTTACTTCCTGATGAATCTTTGATGTGTTCATTGCCTTAGCAATGTCTTTGAGAGAGCATGTCTTTGAGAGAGCCAGGAACAAGGGTCAGAACCAACTTGATAGCACCCACCCACAAACAGATGTTTGTGAATCAAACACAGAATCACAGGCCACACGTTGACATCACCCAGGTGATCCTTATAAAGGATTCATCCCACTAAGAACCAACAAGGATCATCTGGAGATCTTTTTAGACTGTAGATCCCGATACAGTATTTATCTGGGTGGAAATGCAAAGTCTCCATTGGGGTTGAACTGGAATGACCTGGTTCAACGTTCTGATTGATAACACATGCTTAAAATACCACAATGAACCCAGAAACCATCTTATGCACTTGTTGCCTTCTTTTCCAAAGAACATTGTTGTTAGGTGCTGTCCATTTTGTCCCAGTGGCTCTGCGTTCAACATGATGAAACTCTGCCTATGCTGTCGTCAGAAGGATTACTATTTTTGAGGTTACTTTTGCAGCCACTGTGCCAATCTATCTCTTTGAGGATCTTCTTGTTTTCTGCTGACCTTCTACCAAGTATGTTGCCTTTTGCCAGAGAGTTACCTTCCTGATAACATATCCAAAGTACAGGAGACCAAGTCCCACCATCCTTGCTTCTAAGGAGCATTCTGGATGTATTTCCCAGGCAAATGCGTTCATCCTTAGAGCATCCCATGGTACAGTCAATATTCCTCATCCGTAAAATTTCAAAGGCATCAAGTAATTCAAAGGCATGAAGTCTTCTCTGGTCTCCCTCATCCTTTGTCCAACTTCTACAGGCATATGAGGTCATTGTGCACCTTGGTCCTCAAAGTGGAATGTTTGTTCTTTAACACTTCAAAGAGGTCCACCCCGTAGCATATTTGCCATGAAACCATCTGATTCCTTGGCTGTTGCCTCCATAAGTGCTGATTGTGGGTCTAAATAAAAGAAAATATTTAGCAACTGCAATCTAGTCTCTGCTTATCCCGATATTATGTATTGGTTCCATTTGAGAAGTTTTGTTTTCCTTATATTATAATCCATACTGAAGGTTTTGATCACTATGAGTAAGTGCTTCAAGTTCTCTTGGCTTTCAGCAAGCAAACTAGTGTCAGCTGTTTATCACAGGTTGTTAATGAATTATCTTCCAATCCTGTGCCGTGTTCTTCATGGATTATTTGCTCAGTATACAGACTGTTTATGATGAAATGTACAATCCTGATGCACACCTTTTCTGATTCTAAATCCTACGTGTTTGAATCAGTCCACATACAAGTTCTGCTGGAACACAATGGAGTGTTCAGAGATTCCCATTTTCCCTGCTTCTACCCATGGGTTGCTGTGATTCACATAGTTGAATGCCTTTGCATAGTCGATGAAGCCACCAGCAAACATCTCCCTGGTACTCTCTGCTTTCAGTGAAGATCCATTTGATTTCAGCCATGACATCCACAATTCCGAGTCCTCTACTGAATCCAGATGGAATTTCTGGCAGCTCCTTAATCAATTAAGTGTTGCAACTGTTTTTTTTCAGTTACTTTTGATAAAATCTAGTTATGTGTGATATTAATGGTATTTTTTGATAATTTCTGCTTTCTGTTGGATCACTTTTTTTTTAACGGGCACAAATATGGATCTCTTCCAGTCTGCTGGCCAGGTAACTCTCTTCCAAGTAGATGAGCAAGCTCTTCCAGCTGTGTATCCATTATTGAATGGTCTCAATTGATATACTGTCAGTTCCTGGAGCCGTCAGTGCCATTGATTCTTGATCATGTGCCACCCCCTGCAGTGGTTAAACATCGATCAATTATTTTTGGTAGAGTGATTCTGTGTATTTCTTCTATCTTCTTTTGATGTTTCCTACATCATTCGATAATTTGCCTATAGAATCCTTCAATATTGTAACTCAAGGATTAAATGCTTTTTTCAGGGTCTTTTTTTCAGCTTGGAAAACACAGACCATCCTCCCCCCTTTGCATATATTGACTCCAAATCTTGTAGCAGTTCCATGAGAAAGCTTTCCTTGGTGGCTGCATTTTCCAGCTGGCCTGGGAAAGTATCTGTTTCCTACATTTTGGTCAACATTGGATGTTGTCTGTTTTCTACAGTTTGGGGGTTGGGAGGTGGGAGGCAGGGGTGGTATTTTATGTATACCTCTTAAATGATATGAATCAGTTTAGCTTTCCAACAACCTAGAGCCCCGTCACTCTTCACCCTATACTGTACAAAAGGGCAAACTAGAGTTCCAAATGTTAGAGCCGTGTGCCCAGGGCTACTACACAGAGGAGCTTAATTTTAGAGAGGGGAGAGAGCAGAGGTTTGAATTGCATTTCTCTTTGACTCCAGAGTCCGTGTTCTTTCCTAGAATATCACATTGCTCTTCAGCTAGAGACTGGTTTATTTGGAATTTTGGCCTAATCCTTGAGTCTGACTTTTTAGGAGCTCTCCAGGATGCCAATCCAAGGGAAGAATTCATTCTGACCTCTTCCATTTAGCAAGGGATGGTGGGGGTCCTTGGGGGCTGGTGCAGAGGTTGCTTCCCGGCCTGGCTGGCACTGTGATACAGCATCAGCATCCAAAAATATGTTAGAACAGAGAAAGGCCTTTATAATGAGCCTGCGCCTCCCTTTGTCTTGTGAGGTTTTAACTACTGTAATTGCTTGTAGTGTGAAATAGTGTATTTTTCATGTATCTATTTTTATTCTGGGTCTATCAGCTTATCTGCTTTCTTGTTTTGTTTTTCGTTGTTGTTGTCAACTCATTTGAATCCTGGTGGATATTTCTCTTGTGAATAGTATTGCCTTGGGAAAACACATATTCCTGTATACTGACACACCCACACACCATAATCATCTGAAGAATAAGCGGGGTAGAATTTCTTTTTCTTCTTCTTTTTTTAAGCTAATGGTAAAGTCTACAGCAGATGACTTTCTAATCCATACTGTATTTAATTGGCTGTATTGAACCATAATACAAATTAAGTCTTCTCTGTAATTTATTCTGTCAGACAGTAACCCTCCAAACAATTTGATACTTCATTTAAGCATTGGTAAATGGCTCATGGAAATGCTAAGAAAAAAGAGTTAATGATGATCAGATAAGAAACCCTATGTTCATAGAGTGACTCAATCCACGTAGAATGTTGTGAATTAGCCTGACCCCTTCATTCAGGGGATGCTTACTCAACACCAACCTGTGTGTGTGCATCCTCAGTTGCCCTGGCCTCCCTTTCCTTCCTGTCTTCCATCCTGTCTTCCTTCCTTTCTTCTTTTTCTCCCTCCCACCCTCCCTCCCTCCTTCCTTCTTTCCTTTCCTTCAACAAACACAACTTGGCACTTACTGTTCCCAGGGAGTGTTGTTCAGAATGGAGCAAAACTATGGGCAACCAGACATGAATCCCCATCTCAGGCATCTGATGTCCCCAAAGTGTGAAGGAACCATATGCACAGATGTTCACCACAATATGCTGGACCGAGGACCTAAATGCCTTTGAAAACTCAGCTCTTTCTGGCTAGTCTACCCTTTCCCCTTATCAATTGGAATTCGTCAATCAATTGGACTTCCCATTTATGATGGCGTCTTTGCATGGACCAGAGGAAGAGCCAGAAGGCTGCTATTTCAGATCTGCCTAGAGACCCTGTGGAAGAAATGTCTGACCATCTAGTTCAGAAAGACCAGAGTCCTGGAATGCACTTCTACTCTGAAATGGACAGGGTTGTCAGGAGTAAGAAGAGGCTGTACCTGGCTTAGTTGTTTGGTTTTTTTCTTTTCACAGAAGAAAGGTGAGGCTATCCACTTCTGTTCAGTTTCCAGCCCTGGAAATTCAATGGGGCAATTCTACTCTGTTCATTAGGGTCACTGTGAATTGGAATGGATAAGACAGCAGTGCGCATATTGTCATTAACCTGATTGACCGTATGATTAATATGATTTAAAGTTGGAGAAGTTGAATCTTCTCACTAATTGTTAGTTTCCAAATGAATTGGGTACTTGAAGAGCAATCTTTCTCTTTTTTTCTTCTTTAAACATGTCATAAAATCCACCACGGGAAAAGATAATATCACAACTATCTTTAAGCACTTCACACATGCATAGCTACACCTTGGGAGGCATTATTAGGTATCATCCAGCATTAAAAAAGTTTTGATTTTAAAACACTTAATGAGTATTTGTGGATAAATTAAAACCTCTCCATCTGCTCTCGTGCATGGTAGGTGATATTTTACCATTGCACAATCATCTCCAAATCTAATTCCACCAGGAAGACTTCTAATCGCAGTTTAATTTTAGAGCAATATTCCACTTGGCAATCAATAAAGCACTGTCGTCAAACTTTGATTTAATGGGAGACGTGGATAACATTCTACACAGAGAGAAAGACTTTCAGGAAAGCAAAAGAAGAACATCTTTGTCTCTCACTTTCCCCTGCTGCCTACTATCTGAGCACACAAAAGCCTATAAATCAATACCCCCATGTTGCGTGAATGTAAATCTTATCAATTTTGCATCATTAGCACCATGGAGAAAAAAAAAACTACCGCTCTTGGAGCGATTTTCCTCTGCTAGCTAAATATGTCTTCTTAATAAAACAAGAATAAGAAGATCCTGATTATTTTACTAACAGACATTTTCTTCTTCTCCAGACATTTTCTTCTTCTTTACATGTGTCAAAACCATTAGGATTATCTTGTTATCTTCTTGCAGTTTGAGGGGCTAGTGACTGGGTAGTGATTCTATTCTCTGAGCTTGATCATGTCCAGGAGTCAGTGGGAAACCTAGATAGACAGGCCAAATAAGAGGAGACCCAAAAAAAGACAAAAACCTACTTCAGTGCCATAGAGTCGAAACCAACTCATCGAGTCATCAAAGCAGCGAGTAAATTGGCGAGACTAGGAAAGGTGAAGATAAGGCTGCAAATAAAAATGATTCAAGAGGTTATGGCCCTGGAAAGATGGAAATAGGCTGGGAAATGGGTGTTTCAGATGGAGCTGGCAAGGGATCCAGGGCCAAGCTTTCAGTATTGTGAGAACCTGAGACCTGGGAGCCCCGCTGTGAGGCTTTGAGGTCAGAGCGACTCCTGACTTCAAGGACCTGGGGAACCAGAACAAGATCTCACCAAATATCTGGTTCCTGGCGGCACCAGGATTGAGGCCTCAGCTTCCAACTGTAAAGTCTGCATTTTGAAGCCATCAGCAACTCCATGGGAGAATATGCGTCTGCCCAGTTCCGTCACACACTGAGGATATGTCTCTTCTCTCCCGGTGAGTTTGAATTGAGTGGATGCAATAGCCTTCAGAATAAGGATTCTTAAAATTGTCCTGACTGACTTCCCTCATCTGATACTTCTCCCCATGAACCCAGTAATGGGACAGATTTTTGTTTGCTGAAAAACATGTGTCACCGTTCAATTTATTGGTTGGATTATTTGAGTTCATAGGAATCCTTAAAGAGCGGGGAATGTCCGAACATGGGCTAAGGAAAATAGCAATAATAACCTGATATAATTTCAAGCTTGGCATTTTCACAATGTGCACACACAATGAGATGCTTAGGCTTACTAGAAATAGCCACGTAGTTCTTCTTTTTTCAAATGTTGACAGCTGTTCCCCATCCCTTTGATTACTTTTAATGACACCCATACACCCAAAAATCAGACGACACTTGCATTGACCAAATCTACTGTGTAAGACCTCTTTAAAGTCTTGAGTGTCAAGGGGAATCCTTTGAGGACTAAAGAGCTCCTCACCCAAGCCATGGCCTTTTCCATTGC
>PVJH01019659.1:0-26660 GCA_004026705.1 Nesogale talazaci
TTTCTGTTTCATTGATGCTGCTTTGGGGTTCAGTTGTAAGGATTTTTGTTTTTATGTTCATGTGTAATTCATAATGAAGATTTCCATCTTTGATTTTCATCAGTTTGTGGTCCAACAGGCCTCTTGGCTTCCCACAAGCCAAATTATGTCATCTCAACTTATTGAATCTTCCTCCAGTCTTAATCCCATGTTCTTCTTCATAGAGGCTAAGGCCTTAGAAAGCAGATGAACATCTTTCTGGAATTCACTGCTTTGAATCAAGAGTCATCTGACATCGGCAGTGATAGTCCTTGTTTCACATATCCTTATGAGTCTGACTTGAATTTTTGGCAGTTCCTTAGTGACGTACTGCTACAACTACTTTTTAAAAGATCATCTTCAGATATTGGGTCTCCACACAAGCACTACCACAATACAAGAACAAAAGTATGCATATGCAATTGTGGTGAAGAAAGCTGATGGTGCCAGGCTATCAAAAGGTATAGCAACTGGGGTCTTAAAGACTTAAATGTAAACAAGTGGCCACCTAGCTTAGAAGCAACAAAACCCGTGAGGAAGAAGCTCGCCAACCTGTGTGAGCACTAGGTATCAAAGGGATCAGGTATCAGGCATCTAAGAACTACAAATTTTATTATTGCAAATGAAGGTGAGTACAGGTTAGACCCAAAGTCCATCTGTAAGCAACAGACTTACAGAGGGGTCACAGGGAGGAGACAAACCCGTTATGGTGCAGTGTAGCATTAATGAAGCATACAACTTTCCTCTAGTTCTTCAATACTTCCTCCTTCCCACTGTCATGACCCCACTTCTACCTTACAAATCCAGCTAGACCAGAGGGTGTAGACTGGTACAGATAGGAGCCAGAAATATAGAGAATCCAGGACAGATGATCCCTTCAGGACTAGTGGTGAGAGTGGTGATACTGGGAGGGTGGAGGGAGGGTGAGGTAGAAAGGGGGAACCGATTAGAGGAATCTACGTTTAACTTCTTCCCTGGGGTATTGACAACAGGGAAGTGGGTGAAGGGAGACATCAGACAGTGTAAGATATGACAAAATAATAATAATTTATGAAGTATCAAGGGCTTATGAGGGAGGGGCAGCAGGCAGGGAGAGGAACAGAATGAGGAGCCAATGCCAAGGGCTTAAATAGAGAGCAAATGTTTTGAGAATGATGAGGGCAATGGATGTACAAATGTGCTTGACATACAATGGATTTATGTATGGATGGTGATAATTGTTGCATGAGCCCCCTATAAAAGGATTTTTTAAAATCCTCTTTTGCAAAATTTTACTTGCAATATCATATTTGGTTCTTAATCATATGATACGTCTTGAAATGGTTGAATAGTTATCAATTATTTTTGGCACAGTGACTCCATATTCCTTGCATCTTCTTTGGATGCTTCCCATGTTGTTCAATATTTTGCCCATGGAAGCTTTCAATATTACAGTATGAGGGTTACCTTTTCTCCAGTCTTCCAGTAGGAGATATGTGAAGCATACTCTTCCCTTTTGGTTTCCTAACTCCAGGTCTTTGCACACTTTAGTATAAAGCTTTATTTTATCTTCTCCATCTTACTTTTGAAATTTCCTGTTAATTTCTTTCACTTCATCATTTCTTCCATTCACTGAAGCTTCTCTGCATTCCAGAGTAAGTTTCAGAGTCTCTTAGGACACCCACTTTGGTATTTTCTTCCTTTCTTCTTAAAAACCTTTTGCTTTCTTCATGATGATGTCCTTGATGTGATCCCCCAAATCATCTACTCTTGTATCATTGGTGTTCAGGTTATCAAATCTGTTCTTGAGATGATCTGTAATATCCAAAAGGTTTCATGTTCACATTTGTGGGCTTGTTTTAATTCCATCAATTTCAACCTGAACTTCCATATGAGCAATTAACGATCTGTTCCACAGTTGACCTCTGGTCTTGTTTTGGCAGATAATATTGAACTTCTCCATTGTATCTTCCCATAGATGCAGTCATTTTGATTTTTGTGTAGCCCATCAAGGGTGGTCTATATATGTGTATAGTCACCATTTATGTTGTTAGGGAAAAGCTGTTTTCAATGAAGTCATTGGTCTTGCAAAATTCTATCATGTAATCTCCACCTTCATTTCTATCACCAAGGCCATGTTTCCCAACTGCTGATGTGTCCTCATTGTTCTTAGCTTTTGCATCCCAATAATTGTCAATGCATCTGGATTTCATGTTTGATCAATTTCAAATGGAAGAATGTGGTAGAAAACTTTGATTTCTTCACCACTGCCTTAATAAGTTAGTACATGAATTTGAATAATAGTTGTGTTAACTAGACTTTCTTGTAGAGATATAGAAGTATACTACCACATACAGCATTGCATTCCACATTCTGGCTATTAAAGGATGTGTGAAGCTTTATTCTTATTTTGAGCAAGCCTCCACCAGCAAATGAAGGCCTGAAAGCTTTGCTCTATCCATGTCATTAAGATTGACTCTACTTTAAGAAACCAGCTGTCCTCGCTCCATTTTGAATGCTATACAACCTAAGGGAATCATATCTAGGCATTGCATCAGCCGAGGTTGTGTTACTATTCATAAAGTTTTTAGTGACTAATCCCTCAGAAGTGCACTGCCTATCCATTCTTCCTAATCTGTTCTTAGTTTGGACATTCTTGTTCAGTATGTGTGACTCAACCTGTGTCTGAAATACTAGTGACATAGCTTCTTGTATCACAACCACATGAAAGTCAACACAGTAAGACAGACTGACAAACAAGTGATAGAAAGGACTGTAGGTAAACAATAGGTAAATCAAGGAGGTGTACATTAATAAGAATCAATGATATGATATCAAGAGGGCGCTTCTACCCAGGGATAAAGCTCAGAGGCAGTAGGGAGAAGGAAAGGGTAAACACAAGAAGGAAGGAGGAGGAGTGCTGCTCCATTATGATAATTGCAATCAGTGACACAAAACAAACTTTGTGTGACTTGACTCATGGACAATCAGTTTGCTTTGAAGTTTTAAAATAAGTATTTCGGAATTTGACAGGCTTCGTACAAAAAATAATAAAACAGAATAAATGGACAATTATTTCATCAAACTCAACTTTGAAACAGGAAAAACAACACTTTGTGTGTGTGTGCCAGTTACAAAAATCAATTCTGTACTACAGCACTAAAGAAAACTTGGCAAGTGATAAAAGACAAACAAGCACTCTCCTTGATAGTAAGTCAATAAAGTTAGAAATAATACAAAGTAAAGTCCTCAGTCTTCATTACTTAGAAACTAAAGCCAAATCATTTGAAAAACAACTTTTGAAACTGGTATGCTTTGGTGATGTGCCTGAACCGACTGCCAGAAACAAGTTCTGACTAGCTTCTCCATGACTGTCTAGTCAACCTTCAATGTGGACTTTGGCAGGTTGGCTCAGCTCTTCTAACAGCTTGTCACTTGACTGCACATGTGAGGTTATTCTCTGAAATGCACCTGGGAGCCAAGGATATATTAACTGACATCATGTACAGCAGAGACCATGTCGTTACTGCTTTAAAGACAAATTGAGATTTGAAGACTTGAAGCTCAGCTGCAGCTCTATTTGCTGTGGTATAACGGGAAAATGAATATGTTGAAGAGCACAGATTTCACAAGATTTAAGTCCAGAAAGTGATGCCCTCAGCTCCTGAGGGCCTGTTATGGCCTACGTGAATTCAAAATGCCACTTGATTATTATGTGAAGCTATGATGTGGTCCTGAAGTCACTCATTGAAAACAAGTCGTAACCTCAAACTCATTGTCATCCAGTGGATTCTGACTCACAGCAACCCTGTAGGACAAGAGCTGCTCCCAAGGGTTTCTGAGACTGTGGCAATTTATAGGAGTTGCAAGCTTCATATGATAGTCCCCACATCTAATGTCTTGCTGAAGGAAAACCACCACCCTTGGTCCCTACAGGCACTTGGAAAGTTTTGAGGGACTGAAAATGTGATAGATTGAGTGCTGGTGGAAGAAGGTGAGAGGTCAGTACAGTGGAAACCAGGAGAGAGAAAGTGGGACTAAAACAAAAGGCAGTAACAGATCAAAGAGCAGGGATAATAGCAGCTAATGTTGGTTGTGCACCTGCAAAGTGCCAGAAAGGGGCTTTCAGGTTTCATCTGTAGGATTTAGAGACTTTGGTCTTGGAGACTTGGCAGTTACACAGCACTAGCTGCTTTAGACAAGTTTCTGTCTAAAGCAGGAAGGAGACTCTCGCTACCATCCAAAAAGAAGCGCCAGGGATGGAGTGGGTCCTTTGGATCCCAAAATCTTGTTCACAGAACCTCCTTGATTCAAGACACTAAGAGCGATAACCTCAGAGGAATGGCAGAGAAGTAACTGCAACAGACGCTGCTTTCTGGGATGGTTCACTTTAATCCCAGAAGGATGACAAAATTGAACCATCACATTGACTAAATCAGTCAAAAGAAAGGATAGAGAAGTTCAATATCATCGGTCAAAATAAGACCAGGGGTTGACCATCAAATACGCATATACAGATTCAATTGCAACTTAAAAAAACTTTTTTAAGTCCACAAGAACCAAAGTTTATTTGTTACACTTGTCCCCTTTCCTCAGAGATGTTGATCTATATATGGATCTCCCATCTTCCCTTGGGTTGTCTGTCTTTTCTTATGAGAATACTATAAGGTATTTCTTCTATTTGCTTCAGCTACTAAATAGATAAAAGCCCATTTCAGTCTCTTCTAAAATCCACTGAGATCTTTTCTTTTTTTTTTTCCTGTTTTTATAATGCCTTTTAGCTTTCTTCACAAATGATGTCTTTGGTGTCTTCTCATGGCTCATCAGGTCTACTGTCAGTAGTGTTCAATGCATCAAATCTGTCTTGAGATGGTCTCCAAATTTACATGGGATAGACTTGAGTTTGTATTTTGGGTCTGGTAGATATGTATTAATTTTCCTTAGCTTCAGCCTGAATTTGTAAATGAGCACTTTATGGTCTGTTCCATTTGGTCAGTGCCTGGCCTGGTTTTAAGTGCAGATACTGAGTTTCTCCATCATCTTTTCCCACAGTAGTCAATTTGATTTCTGTGTGTTCTATGTGGAGAAATCAGTGCGTATAGTTGCTGTTTGTGTTATTGAAAACAGTTATGTGTTATGAATAAGTCGTTGGTTTGCCAAAGGGGGGAGCTAGGTTTGTTAACCCACAGAGCTAGAGTTGAGTGCATTCGCATTGACACTTATGAATGAAGTGTCCCCTGGGCATCTGTTAACAACACTGAAAGAACTTTGCAAACTGCATGAGTGTTGCAGAAGTCAAAGGGTCCCCTGATCAGGAGGCCAAGGACCAGATCGTGGTTGCCCATGAACAATGCTAAGAAGAGACACTTCTGACCAAATAACTACATCTTGAGCATTTCTAAACTGGAGTTTTAGCCCGTTAGCTTTTCTAATAGCCCCCATAATCATGAGTATTGTATATGAGTTCTGTGTGGTCATAGAAATGAATTTTTGAATCCAGTGGAGAATTAGAGAGTGCTTGGGCTC
The DNA here is from genome assembly GCA_004026705.1 of Nesogale talazaci. Classification (NCBI taxonomy): domain Eukaryota; kingdom Metazoa; phylum Chordata; class Mammalia; order Afrosoricida; family Tenrecidae; genus Nesogale; species Nesogale talazaci. The sequence goes on from PVJH01019659.1 coordinate 5,524, forward strand.
TCAAGAATGGTGTCAGAGGACTGAGCCCTGGTGGCATAGTGGTTGTGTGCAGGACTGCGACCCACTAGGTTGGAGGTTCAAATCTAGCAGCAACTCTCCAGGAGCAAGGCTGGGCCTCCTATTCCCACCAAAGGGCAGTGATGCCAAAAAAATAGAATGGTGCCAGAACTGGCCAAGAAGGTTGGAGGGTTTGCATGTCTGACCTCAACCTCATAGGAATTGACCTTAGGATAATGCTATGTTTGAGTCACCTTTCACCTTGTAGGGTCAAAAGAGGTCTGATGCCATCCTCATGCCACTCGAACTCTCACATTGATCTTTTGTTTCATTTATTATGACTCCCTGTTCTCCTAGATTCATTCTTTGCATGTTCCACATTCTGATTTTTATGTTTGCATCTGTTTCTTCTCATTTTGAGTCATACCACATCAGCAACTGAAGGTTCTGATATCCTAGTCTATCCATGCCATTAAGGTCAACGCAATCTACTTTAGAAAGTAGTTCTTCTCCATTCATATTTTGTGTGCTTCCAACCTGAGGGACTCATATTCACCCCCCCTCCCCCACGATCACACAATGTTCCACTGCCATTGATGAAGTTCTCATGGACATCCTCCTATATCCCCCAAAGAGATCACCAGTTCCTCCTTCCTAACCTGTCTTCTTCTGAAAACTTCTCTGAAATCTGTCCACCACAGGTGGCCCTGATGGCATTTACATGCCATCAGCTTAATAACAACCACAGTATGACAAACTGACAGAGTAGTGCTAATTCTTCTGATACTAAAACTTTTCCAGGCTCCACCTATTATCCACTTGCAAAGTTAATTCCATATTGTAGCTATTTGTTACAGCATTACCCCATTCCCATTTCCAAATTGTAGTCTTGGTATCTAATCATAGTGTTGCTATAATAGCAATACCACAATGGGTGACTTTCCTGAACAGAATTTGTTTTCTGAGTTTTGAAGACTAACTAGAAGTACAAATTAAGAGTTTTAGCTCTAGGGGAAGGCTTCTCTCTCTGCTAATTTTGAAGGGATGTCCCTGTCTCTTTGTTACTGGTTGATCTTCATGTGGCTCGACATCTGTCTTCCTCTTTCTCTGCTCCATTGCTCATTTCTTGTCTTGCAAAAGCCCGACATAAATTCTGCTTCATTAATGTAACAAAGACCCATTCCCAAATAGGACTTGTGTCAGGCTGGTTTGACTAGTGAAACAAATCCAGTGGCATTCATATATGTGTTAGAGAAAGCTTTATATAAAGAAGTAATTATATATAAAGAAAATATCTCAACCCTGTCCATCTCAAGTCTGTGAGTCATATACCAGTCCTTTAGTCTGATACTAGCCCAGTAAGTCCTTCTTGAGACTCACAAAGCCACATGCAATGATGCAGAATGCAAGACCACTACTGGGTGCAAAGTCATGTGGATCCAGTGGCAGTGGATCTGGTAGCAAACAGGGTCAGCCAGCAGGAAAAGAAGGCAGAGAGAGAGGAAGACATTACCTAATGAGAAGGCCATGATCGCAAGGAAGCACCATCAGGCTGTGACCTGATTGATAAGTTGAATATCACCCCTCCACATTTATATATCTTCAAGTTGACATGAAATTATGTAAATTCCACAGGATTATAACCACAGGTATAGATTTAGAGATTTAAAACACATACGCCACAAAAGGAAAGTGAAATAGAAGAAATAAACAGGGGCAAAGAGCATTTATAGAGGTCTAAATACAGGCATGTACATAGGTAAATATATTTATATGTGATGGTGGGAAAATAGATATACATGCATACATTTATAGGCTTAGTATTAAGGCAGCAGATGGAAATTGAGCCTCCACTCAAGTACTTCCTCAGTGCAAGAACACTTTGTTCTATTAAATTGGCATTTCATGATGCTAACCTTCCCGACATGATCACGGAAGGCAATTGTGTGCATAAGCAAAAGAGGTGAAGAAAGCTGATGCTGCCAGGTTATCAAAAGATATAGCATCTGGGGTCTTAAAGACTTGAAGGTAAACAAGCAGCCATCTAGCTCAGAAGCAACAAAGCCTGCATGGAAGAAGCTCACCAGCCTGTGTGACCACAAGGTGTCAAAGGGATCAGGTATCAGGCATCAAAGAACCAAAAAATATATCATTGTAAATGAGTAGGAGTATAGGTTGGGGACTCAAAGTCCATCTGTAGGTAACAAGCATCTCCTTACAAAAGAGTTTCAGGGAGGAGACAAACCTGTCAGGGTGCAGTGTAGCAATGATGAAACACACAACTTTCCTCTAGTTCTTCAATGCTTCCTCCTCTCCACTATCATGATCCCAATTCTACCTTACAAATCCAGCTAGACCAGAGGATGTGCACTGGTACAGACAGGAACAGGAAACATAGGGAATCTAGGACAGATGATTTCTTCAGGACCAGTGGTGAGAGTGTGATACTGGGAGGGTGGAGGGAGGGTTATGTAGAAAGGGGGCACCGATTATAAGTATCTACATATAACTCTTCCCTGGGGTACAGACAATGGGGAAGTGGATGAAGGGAGACATTGGACAGTGTAAGATATGACAAAGTAATAATAATTTATAAATTATCAAGAGTTTATGAGGGAGGAGGAACGGGGAGGGAAGGGAAAATGAGGAGCTGATGCCAAGAACTTAAATAGAAGGCAAATGTTTTGAGAACGATGAGGACAACAAATGTACAAAGGTGCTTGACGTACAATGGATGGATGGCTGGATGGATTGTGATAAGAGTTGTATGAGCCCACAATAAAAATGATTTTTTAAAAGAAAGAAAAAGAAGTAAATGTCTAGAACAATGGCAACATAAGTACCAATGTGCTTGATACAATTGATGTATGGATTGTAATAAGAGTTGTAAAGAACCCCCATATATATATGTGTATATATATATATATATATATATATCAAACTGACAACAACACTTGGAAAGATTAGTAGAAAACAAAGGGTCAGTGAATTAATGTGTATGAGGAAGTACAGCTTGAAAAATGCTCTCAGCATTACTAAGTTGTATGTGTAGAAATTGTTGAGCTGGTGTATGTGCATATTCTCAACAACAACAAAAATAAAACAAATTTAAAACAAAAACAAAAGAAAAACACACTTCTGAGGAACTCATTCAATACAGACACAAACTTAATTTTAATAATATACAAAAGTTTGCTGCAATAGAAAAATCAATCTCATTGCCATCAAGTTAATTCAGACTCATAGCAACAGGAGACTCATCCTACCAGTGAGAGTAGAACTACCCCTTTGGGTTTCTAAGGCTCTCAATCTTTACAGGAGCAGGCAATCTTGTCTTCCTCCCTTGAAGCTGCTAGAGGGTTCGAACTGTTAGTAGATCAACACGTTTAGCAGGTTACTATGCCACTGGGGCTCCTGCTCCAATACTTCTTTTATGATCAGAGATTAACTTTTCTTCCAGCTGAATTTATCCACTACTTGACTGTGTGGAATGAATGTGAATCCTCTTCCCCTGGCACCGTCAAACTGGTGAGTGGCTCTTGGGAGTAACTCAGACAAACTTGATGGACTTTGCACCACCAGAGGCAGCATCTTCTAGGAGACTGTCAATGCACATTTGATGCTGCCTTACATAAATCCTACCCCAGACAACCTTCACCTGGCTTGTCCACCAAGTACAAAGGGGAATCAAGTTCCCACCCCAATTTCTAGCCTATGGTGGTAGAGTTCCCCTGCATGCCATGTTGACTGGCATTGGGGTCTGTGCCAGCAGCTGTGGGTGTTGACAGAACCCCACTTTGTGGGAGGTCACTATGAGATCTAACAGGCAGCCACTCCAGCAAGTGCCCTTTGAAATGATGGCCAGCATCAGCTAATAATAAACTAATCTCTTAGTCCAAGGAGCAGAGATGACTCATTGGTGGGAGAGCCACCCTCCTTCTTGGCGGCTCAGTATAAAAGTTCTGCCTTTTCACATGCTCTTCCTGCAGGTCGGCACAGAAACCCACAGCACCATGGCTGCCCTAGGGATCACTGTCGCCCTGCTAGTGTGGTTGGCTACCCTCCTGTTTGTCTCCATCTGGAAGCATATCTACAGCAGCTGGAAGCTACCTCCTGGCCCTTTCCCACTCCCCATCATTGGGAATCTTCTCCAGCTAGAATTTAAGAACATGCCTAAATCCTTCACCAGGGTAAGAGAAGTATATTAGTTTGGGAAGAATTTAGAAATTAGATTGTGTGTGTGTGTGTGTTTAGTTGTCAACCAAATTGTTGTTGTTCAAGGCCAGACCATTATGAAATAATTACACTAATATAGTAGCGCCCAGGGTGATGGCCAATAATTTAACTTGTAGGACAAGTAGACACTCAGTGTTCAGGAAAAAAAATTATGGTTCTGGCATAACCCTGGGGTGGAGTGGGAGTGGGAGTGTCTTTGTGGTTGGATTCAGCCTGGGAGTGTCTGGGGTTCCCAAGTATTTGACAAATCCAGGGGCTGCCAGGGTAACACAACATCTCCCTTCAGGTCTGCTGCAAAGATGGAATGAGTGTTCAATCTGAAGGCTGGAGAAGGAGCAAATCTATTCACTGAGTTAGTGAGGGTCTGCTTCATTTGGGGTGTGAACAGTACTTTATGCCAAGACAGGCAGGGCTGACAGTGGGTGGGAGGTATGGCTCCCGGTCCTGCTGCTGCATTCGGAGTCCTGGGCCTTGGTCGGGGTCGGTGGAGTGGATGAGGGAGAGTTTCGAGGATTCAGGGTGTGTGGAGCTGCTCATATCCATGCTAGGAAGAAAGGAAGCATGACCAGGTGAGGCTGCAAGCTTCACACAGGCTCTTGGGAAGTGTGATAAGTCCAGGAACCTGTAGAGCAGTAGGGGAGGAGCTTCTAGTAGTAGCTTCTACCTGAGAATCCTGTCCAAGTGGGACTAACAAAGCCACAGGTCAGAGCAGCACAAGTTGGCCAGACCATAGCCCCAGGTGCCAGTCATAGCAGCAGAGGAGGGGCAAATGTGTGCACCTTTCACCTTCACGATCTCCACTCTCTCAGGATCAGACGAGATGAGAGGGCTTCAACAAGCGGGTGATAAAAAACTGCATTATCTTTTTTGTTGCCATTTTTCCACGAACTGTTTGGAAGACCCTAAGACTTCAGTCTCCATTATAAATATGAGGCTACCTACTCTCCACTCTTAGCATTTAAAAGTCTAGGAAATCCAAAGAACAGTTCTTCCCTGTCTTACAGGGTTGCTGTGAGTTTGAATCGACTTAATAGCATTGAACTTTTCTTAGATTTATTTGCACTGATAGAACTTTCTAATTAGTGTCTTAAAATGTATGACAATAACAAAAGAAGTGGCACATGAATTTTCGTTTTTAACAGTTTTTTTGTGAGGGCGGGGAGCGGTTCCAGTAGGGCTTTATCAGAGTTCAGTTGCTGTGCGTCCTGCAGAACTAAGCGCCTTGTTAGTAGACAGGATAAAAACGGGACTTTCCCCACCCCTCTAGGTTATCTGAAGAGCCCAGAAATGGTGGTTTACACACTGAGCTAGTTCTAAACTACCAACTGCTCCACTGGCACGAAAGAGTTATGGTCTCGGAAAGTCACAGGGGCAGTTCTGTGCAGCCCTCTAGGCTTGCTATGAGCCTGGGGCTTCCCTGAGTCACAGGCAACTGTCACTGGGTGAAGGTACGTATTTAACTACAACCTGCAGCGGCTCATGCTACCCTCTTGTGCCCCCAGTTCGCTGAGCGCTTCGGGCCGGTGTTCACGCTGTACTTGGGCCCCCGGCGCGTGGTGGTTGTGCACGGCTACAAGGCCGTCCGCGAGGTCCTGCTCCGGTACAAGAACGAGTTCTCCGGTCGCGCAGAGATCCCCGCCTTCCACCCCCACAAGGACCGCGGTGAGTCTCCCTCCGAGTCCATGTGGCGCACCATCGGGGCCCCTAGACATTGGCTGGCCATAACCAGTAGTTGCTGCGGAGAAGATGGATCGTAGGACCAAGGGGAAGAGGACCTCAGACCAGAGGCACAGCTCAGGTCAGGTGGGAATGGCCCTTGGCCCCGGAAGAAGCCAGTGAGTAAGTGAAGCCCAATCGCCTTTGACCTGTGTCCACGGATATGCTGCCGCCTCTGACAGCGACAGCGAGTCAGGGGAGGCGCCCGCCCGCCTGCACTCATCGTCGGTTCTGCAGTGTGAAGAAGCAGCTCTGTGAGACACTTATGCAGTGCTAGCAGCAAGCAAAGGGAGCCTTCGGCATCTCTGGGCGCCGCCCTGTGGTCAGCAATATAGGAAACGTTCTTCAGAGAAATCTCAAAGGCCCAGCCTCCCCTCCCCTTTTCAGCCCTGTGTCAATCCCCAGCCTAGAGCTGCCAAAGCAACAGGTTACCACCCGCCCCCTCCAGGGCTGCTGCAAAGATGGAATGAGTGTCCGATCTGAGGACTGGAGGAGGAGGCAAATCTAGTGACTGCTCCACGCAGCGTGAATGGTAAGACAGGCAAGACAGACAGTGGGTGGGGGTGATGGCTCCTGGGTTTTGCCGCCGCATCCAGAGTTCTGGACCTTGGTGGGGGTCAGTGGAGTGGACAAGGGAGGGTGTCAAGGACTCAGGGTCCATGGAGTTGCAGGAACCCAGGTGCCTCCTGCGGTGAAGGCTGAACTCTCACCTGGCAGAGCTGCAAGCACAAGGGCTCTTCTCAGTTGCTGTTCATTTTCTCAAGAGCTCAGGCAGTTGAAGTCTCCTGAGCCCGGGACCCTAGCCAGGCTCAGAATGCTCAGACATTCCAGTACTGCCCTCTCCTCTGTGCCTGGCACCCTTTGCTTCCTGCCTGAGCTCAGCTCACCCAGAACACACCCTGGAGCGGAGGTTGGGCCTGAGGGTCAGACTGAAACTCTTTGGAGATTTCATCAGCCCAACTTCAATGTCCCTCTCTGCATCAACCCAGTGAGAGACGCCTCTCCTTCACTTTTGATGAAAAACTTACTTCCCCCATATCCCCCTGCTGCTTCTCCTTGTTACCGCCCCCCCAACACCACCCCCTGCTCCAATGTACCACTCTCCTGCTTGGCCCTCACTCCCCCTCACTGCCTTGCTGTCCAGCCTTCTCTTTGGGGGTTGTACTGAGATTTCAAAGCAGATTAGAAACAAACATGAATGTTGGATCCACCCATAGTTAAATGAAAATCTCAGTTTCTTTCTGAGCCAGTTTTGATTGTAAATCTCTGGAAACTCTTTGTCCACTATGTAGAATTTTCTCATGGGTGAATGATGCATTTCTATGATCACCATGTGTCTGAATAAGTGGTATTGGTTTTCTTCTTGGTTGTTACAGATTTGCTCCACTTCTTTGAGGTTCGCCAAAAGCAAAATTAATATCTCCTAGTCACTAAACAAGAGGAACCTTAATGGAGGGGGATCCCATGAGGGGAGGAGACCTGGGTCCAAGGAACTTCATCTGGCACCAAGCATCTAAAACTGTGACCCTTGTCTGCAGCCAGGGTTGAGGTATCCACAGGAGGAGCTCAGGTGCCCAACACTGACACTGAGCACATGAGCCCCTGAGGACTGGGCCTGCGGTGCATTACTCCTGGAATGAGGATGTGGAGGTGGATGGTCAATACAAGACTGGGCACAGACCATGTGTTCTGTGTTAGGAGCCGAGCCATTTCCATAAACCCAGGTGAAGCTGGGAAGGAAATCTGCACAGCCAGCAGCTAGGCTTCCTGTATCATCCTGGCCTCCTTCCCTTTCCAATAAACCTTTGCACATTCTCAGGCTATTGCCACCTCCTCTCCACCCCATCTCTACCTATTTCTCCACTTCACTTTGAGGAGTTTCTCACTCGGCCTACTTCTCGCCGCTCAGGGACTCTCCACTTGGAGATTTCACCCTTCCCAGGCATCCTCCTCCTGGATGCCACAGGAGGAAGTCTCCAGGTCCCTCCTTCCTATCAAGCTGGAGGTCCAGGCACAGTGGTACAGCCCCACCCCGGCACACCTCATGCCTTCATTTGCCAGATTGGTTCTCCCTCCATGTCTCACTTCAACTTCCCCAGTCTCCCAGAAATGAGTTTGAAGTAACTGACTTCTTGCTATCTCTTCTTCGTTTAGGAATCATTTTCAATAATGGACCTACCTGGAAAGACACCCGGCGATTTTCCCTAACCACCCTGAGGGACTATGGGATGGGGAAGGTGGGCAACGAGCAGCGGATCCAGAAGGAGGCCCATTTTCTGCTGGCAGAACTCAGGAAAACTCAAGGTGTGTGTGTGTGCCACCAGGCCAGGGAGCAGAGAGCAAGGGACTCAGTCCCACCTGGAGGGAAGGGCCTAGCCCACCAGAAACAGAAGACCTATTCATGGGGAAAGGCTTATTCATCTGGGATGTGGTGAAGTTCTCAGAACTGGAATGGGTCACCCCAGACAACATCTAGAACATCTGAAACAATGACAGTCCTGGGGCCCATGCATACAGAACATCCTGTGGACCACAGAGATCTTATTTTGCAACTTGAATTTCTTAGTCTACATTTCAGGTAATGAAGATGTGGTTATCAAGGGTGCACTAAATTCTGTGTTCTATATAAAGTCCCTCTCTTACACGAGCCACTATCATCTTCGGTGTCTTCTCAACAACAGACGATAAGAAAAGCCATTGATCAGTATGTGGCAAGAGGCCAGGTCAATGGTCTGGAGTCAGCGAGGGCATGCCCCATGGCCACCAGATGAACAGCTGACAAATCCCATCCCTGTGTGCATATCTTCCAGGTCAGCCTTTTGACCCTACCTTCGTCCTCGGTGGTGGGCCTTGCAACGTCATCGCTGACATCCTTTTCTGCAAACACTTTGACTATAGTGACAAGACATGCCTGAGGTTGATGAACTTGTTCAATGAGAACTTCTACCTGCTGAGCACCCCCTGGCTCCAGGTGCAGCCTCTCCTTTCCATTAATCTGCTCTGAGCACTGATAGGTATTTTACAACAGAAGGTGGGATCTTAGGAAGCAGGCAATTGGCGATGGGGAACGCCTACAAGTACTGAGATGGGAGCTTGACAGGGTGTCTGACCAAACAGCCCCAACATTCTTTACAGTGGCAGTTCCTTTGCTAAGCTTGTGACAACCATTATTTGCCTAGTAATAGTAGTGTCCCTGAGAGATTGCTAGATGAGCAGAAACTGATCCCAGTGTTCCTTTTTCCACCGGAGAACGTCATTCCTGATAGCCGTTCCAAATGATTCTCTCCACCCAAAGGACATATGCTAAATGAAATGGCTAAAGTGGTCATACAGACAGGTGTCATCTCAGTACCCAAAATTAGGTTTCACTCCCCCCCCCCAAAAAAAAAAACCTTGTAAAATAGCTTTCTCTTCCCACCCTGCCCTCTAGCTTTACAACAATTTATCCTGCTATATGCACTACTTGCCTGGGAGTCACAGGAAGGTCTTGAAGAATGTATCTGAAATCAAGCAGTACACATTAGAGCAAGTGAAGAAGCAGCATGCCTCGCTGGACCCCAACTGTCCCAGGAATTTCACCGACTGCCTTCTGATCGAGATGGAAAAGGTGCTCCCACCCCACACAGCAGCACACCTGGGTTAGCGCCCCAGATGAGGCCCAGGACTGAAGGTCCTCCCAAGTCTATTTCTGCTTGTCACACTTGCACATCTGCGGTCCTGGCCATAATCTGATGCTTAGTCAAACCCCAGCACGTTCAGCTGCAGCAGGGCAAGGCTTGCTGCCACACACCAGCCAGGCACATCATCGGTGCAGCTTCAAACACTGCACCACCACCAACTACCAACTACCAGGCAAGAGCAGGCTCCTGGACCTTTCACAGCAGCCCTATCCAGGCTGTGCTCTGAGTCATTTCTAAACCTATGATTTTGACTAGCTGTGTCTTGCCATGGATGCTGTCAGCCTTTCTCATCAGCACATCAATCCCACATTGGGTGAGATTTGAAGGGGTCTTGGGCTTGCACCAGCCACAAAGCAGCTGCCAGCCAAGGCCTCACAACACATCCACCCCTACAAATCAAACAAGTGGACAAGTGCTCAGTCCATCAGCTCCTGAGCTACTGGAGGTCCCAGCACCTAGTTCACCTCTGACCCTGAAAAGGGAGCAGCTGTAGCAGTCACATGCAAGCCAGCTGCTCTGTATAGCCATGATAGAAGAGCACATGGAACCCTGGGCTGGCGTCAAGTCCCGCCCAAGACCAGTTTCCAGAAAGCTTCTGTTTCCCAAACTGTAAGACAGAAGAAAATAAGTTCTCTCCTAACTCTGAGCCATGGTTTACCTGATGATCTTATAAAGCAACAGTTGCCAACTGGTCTATATGACTGCTTAGTAAAGATGGTTTCTCTGTAGAAGTAGGGCACTGGCACACTCTCGTTTGCTGAAGGGAGGGAGAGATTTTCTTTGAGCCTACATGGAACTATGCTCCCACTGAGTCCCTATCTGTCTGTGACACCACAGGAAAATCAGAGTGCAGAGCTCGGGTACACACTGGAGGATGTTGCCGTGACCGTGGCTGACTTGTTTTTTGCTGGGACAGAGACCACCAGCACCACCCTGAGATATGGGCTTCTTATTCTCATGAAGTATCCTGAGATTGAAGGTAGGCTAATGTCACCTCACCATTGTGCCCTTGAGTCATAGGAATGGAGAGTTGCCAGTACCACTCCAGATCTGTGATCACGGGTCTAACACCAGAGAAACACCCTATGGGCATGCCCACATTCCTGCCAAAACCCTCATTGCAATAAAGAAAAGTGATCACCCTTCCCTGTCAAAGGTCCGACAACATAGCTTAGCGTAAAAACAAAAAACAAACAGTAAGTTCTTTTCTGTGTTATGACCTACTTCTGACAGTGAAAACATGTTTCCATTGTCCTAAGTAAGGAGGCAGGCTTGAGGCAGGGACAGGGAGCAGGGGTCTGGAGGTCCATGGGGGTGGCATTGTATGGGCCTGTGGCAGGAGAGCCTTTGGCTGTCTGCAACAACATTTTTTAGCATTTCATTTTAGGTGAACATTTACATATCAAATTAATTTCCTGTTGAACATCTCATACAAAAATGGCTCAGTGGTACTGATGTGACAGCTCTGCAATGCTTCAGTACTCCCTTCATGTCCACCCATGCCGCAGTTCTGTGTCCATCCCTCCGGTTTCCCTGCCGTCCTTGCCCTCTCATCTTTGCTTCTGGGCAGAGGTTTCCCTTGATTGTTGATTGTTCTAATGAGCACATTCTCACTTGTGTTCTTGTTAATTTTATAGGCCAATCTATTATTTGACTGAAAAGAGTCTTCTGAGAGTGGCTGCTGGCCCGCTGTCAACCCATTTTGTCAAGATTCTTCCATTTTCTTTGCTATCCTTCCATTTTACTAAGCATAATGTCCTCCAGGGACTAATTTCCCTGACAGGAGGTCCAAAACACATGAGCCAAAATCTTGCCATCTTCCTTTCCAAGGAGAATTTTGCTTGTACCTCCAAGACAGGTTTGTTTGTTCTTCTGGCAATCCGCGGTCCTTTCTGTATTCTTTGCCAACACCACATGCAAATGCCTTGATTCTTCTTTAGTCTTTTTCATTGCCTAATTTTCAGATGTGCACAAGGAATTTGAATATACCGAAGTTTAGGCCAGTTATACCGTACTCAAACAGATTGTGACCACGGAATTTTTGCTATTTTTTGGAGTGGCATCACTGCCCTGGTGGGAGTAGGAAGCTCAGCCTTGCTCCTGGAGAGCTGCTGCTGGATTTGAACCGTCAACCCCGTGGACCACAGTCCCGCACACAACCACCACGCCACCAGGGCTCAGCTGTTTTTTCAGGACTCTTCCATTGATTCAATTCTACCATTATGTCCTTTCATTGAATTCAATATTTCTGGTATGTTATTTTTGTCCCTTGGACTTCGGGTATTGTTTTTGCACGGTTTTCAATGATCTAATTACTTAGTCATTTTTTCTTTGTGCTATTTTCCTACATTAGTGTGGGATACCAGACCCCACAATCAAATGGATCCAAGGGGTGGTTGTATAATTGAAGGGTAAAATTAAAGAGACATCACACAAGATAAAGTATGCAATTGCTCATCTCCGAAAGAAAATATATTTCCAATCATGGCCTATATACATTTTTGGAGATGAGCAAGGTCTCCCCCATTACATCATAACAGGAAGGGGGTTGTACAATAGGCAAACACACGCACAGCAGGAAGAGGACAAGCTATGGGTACATGTGTGGCAAGATGGGCTGATCCTAAATTCTAGATGGCAGCTGAACTTTTCTCCTTCCTGAGTTGGCTTGGCCTTGTCGTTGGGTTCTCCTTCAGGGGAGCAACCCATTATCCTTACCAGCAGGGAGTGGGTATAGTCTGATTGCTCTAGATGGTTGATACCCTCAGGGAGATAGCCTCTAAGCAGTTGACTTCCAAATGTGTAGTCGACGACCATATGTTCTTAAGTTTGGCATATATTATGGGATCACATCTATGGAAAAACCTTTCTCTATCCCACAGATTAGTCTAGGTGTTCTGTGTTTTCCTTGATCTCTTTAAGGAGCCTATCTTTAGATTTCATTATCAGGTGGTTCTCTTTCTATTTCTTCCTCAGAAAGGGTTTTGCCCCATTTGTTTAACTCAACTTTAAGCCATATTAACTTGTTTCAACCTATGATGTTATTATCTTTTGTCTTCAAGACTTTAAGGTGTTGGACTGATTGTATGGATCTCTATTTTGTGCTTTTTATATATTTATCTCAAGTCTTATTTCAGTTTTTAGAGCAAGAAAACAAGAAAAAATATTCTGAACCAAATAGTACCAGTATGCTAAAATGTTCTGGGGTACCACACCTTTGGACCATAAGACACACCCTCATTTCCCTCCCCCCGCCCCCGACCCACTTTAGGGGGAAAAAAGGTGCATCTTATGGTCCGAAAAATATGGTAGATTCTTTCTTAATATTGGGTGACAAATGTTAGGTGGTCAGATCCTTCTATACCCCTCGGGGACTATGAGATCCTTCCAGACTGGTGCTATTAGTTAATGCATTCTTTAGAGATAAAGGCTGAATATTTCCATATCCATTGAGAAGTAGTGCCACCAAAATGGACAGAGTAAGCCCACTGTGCAGGCATCAGATGGCATCTCAGCAGATGGTGGGTTATCAGGGGGCGGGTTGTGTAAACGCAGGCAGCTTGAGAAATTGCTTCATTGTGGGGTGTGAGCATTGTAACCAAATGGATATGGAATGAGGCTCCTAGCATCTCTGCTTATTGTTTGGCAGAGATGCAGCTGATACCTCTAAGAATCTACCTGGCATTGCTCGTAGAGTTTATGTGTTGTGGATTTAAATAAATGACAGCCACTATAACCACTTGGTAATTTGGAAGATTCTTTATTTGGTTATTACTGGACTGCTAGAACCATAAAGTTTCAGTCCTGAGTTCACATCTCAGTTCATCATTAAGGTGAAAAAATTCATTTATCACCTGTCTAGGGTTCAAGCAAGCATGAACAGAAGCAGAAAGCAGACTTAGTGGATTAATTGTAATTTTAAGAAGAGTGAGCATGCATTACAAGATACATTTCTTATCATAAAAGAAAATATCAAAATTGATTATAATATCCTGGTTACATAACAGAATTATATAGTAACATCCTGTTTATCATGACAACATTAACTACACCATTAAGATTACAACATCCAAGGAAACCATACTGAATCAGAACTAATGATCTACTGAAGAATAATCTCAATTAATGGTAGTGTCCAGAACCTGGGAACATGGGAGTATATTTTAAAATTAATCACCAGGGGAGGGAGAACAGGCAGGGGAGGGAGAACAGGCAGGTCAAGTAGCCGTCAACTTTCTGAGATGGGAGGGAGGGATGGGCAGGTTACGTAGCAGCTTACAAAAATGGAGTTTCTCTGGCTAGTCTGCCTCAGATGTCACTCCAGAAAGTCACCAGGCATGGGCACGGGGACCTTTCTTGCTATTCTCAGGGTTGAGTGCTGTGTTTGCACTACTGGTTGCTGAATAGTTGGGGTGAAGCTACACAAATGATCAGTCACTAAAGTGGTGGTAGGGACCTCACATCTCCAGTTTACAGCTGTGCAGAGCAATGCCTCTGGTCACCAATCTGGAGTCACAAGTACACACATGGGGTATTATGGGTTTGGGGTGGGCAAAGTGAGTACAGATCTCTAGAGCAGCAATTCTCGACCTGTGGATCGCGACCCTTTTGGGAGCTCTAACGACCCTTTCACGGCAGTCACCCGATTCATAACAGTAGCAAAATTACAGTTATGAAGTAGCAATGAAATAATTTTATGGTGGAAGGTCACAACATGAGAAACTGTATAAAGGGTCACAACATTAGGAAGGTTGAGAATCACTGCTCTAGTGCATACCCGACATTATGGGAGAGCATGCCACAGATCACTGGCCTGAGAGATCTCATATCCCTGAGAGAAGGAATGCACTATGCCCCCCCAGTCTCTGGCATGAGTGCCAAGTGACTCCCTGAAGCATGTAGGCAGTGGTCAGGACCTGAGTCCAACCAAATGTGGCATATGTGGAGGGTGCGAGTTACTCTCATGCACAACTTTATATCGGTAACACTTCTTCTCTGCATACAATTCCTATCATTGCATTGTTTCACAGTTTTACTTGGCTACCACATTGTATCTTTTTGTAGCTTTTTCATTCAACATATTATAAAGGCCTATGGGAAATTCTAAACATAATTCTTAAGTGACCTCCCCAAAGTTTATTTAATCTATCATGGACAGAGACATTTCCAAGCTCCTGCTTCCTAGAAGTTCTTCAAAATGTAGATACATGTCTTATCCCATTCTCCTTCCTACTTCTTAGAAGCATAAAATAAAGCAGTCTGAAATAATAATCAATACAAAGCATTCCTTCCTAAAGAAATTGGCAAGATACTCTGCTATTTTCTGTTCATGAGATAAAGATTTGGATTAGCCACACTGAGCTAAGAAAGCTCAAATACTTTGTAGACCATAAATAAGAGTTTAGTTCTTACTGATCTCCTGGAGGCATAATGTTTAGACATTGGGCTGTGATCTGCAAGACCAGCAGTCTGAAACTACTAGCTGCTGCTTGAGAGAAAGATAGGGACCTCAATTTCCATAAAGAGTTAGAATCTCAGAGACAAACAGGAACAGCTCTAACCCTATCCCACAGGGTCACCAGGAGTTTGCATTGCCTTAAAATGGCAATGAAGGTTTTGTTTGTTTTTAAGATGCTATAGAGAGCTTATTCACTTATTCAAATTAGAAATAGATTGATCTATATGGGAAAAAGTATACCTTAAAGTACCATTGGGTGGATGAGGTGTGTAGATGGGCAGGTGGATATATGGGTGAATTTGGGGGCCAGATTGATGAATGTATGGGTGGGTTTATGGATGGATGGATGAGTGGGTAGGTGGCTGGATCGGTACATTACTAGACAGATGGATGAGTAAGAATGACTCGATAGACTATTTGATGGATGAATTCACCCAGATGCCTAGGTGAATGAGTGGGTGAATGACCTGCTATCCTAGATCAATCTGCTAATGTATATTCTGTTAATATATTGGCAGAGAAACTTCATGAAGAAATTGACAGGGTGATTGGACCAAGCAGAATTCCTGCTGTCAAGGATAGACTACAGATGCCCTATATGGATGCTGTGGTGCATGAAATCCAGCGATTCATCAACCTTGTACCCTCCAACTTACCCCATGAAACAACTCAGGACACAATATTCAGAGGATATGTTATCCCCAAGGTCAGATGTGAAGCCTGGAGTCTACATTATAAGCACTAATCTATCATCTAGGCTGTCTGGGGAAAGAATTCTTAGCCAGTCACTCCTACCGCAACCTCCACACCACCACAACCACCCCCAGGGACCTGGTGACCACATAAATTGGAGAAATATAGAACAGTAGCTCCTCAGATAGTGCTTGGAATTTTCAGCATATTCTATCTATACCAGGTCGAAGGGTAAAGGGGAACCCTGGAATTAAACCTTTGAGATTCGGACCTATCATCCCAGTTAGCTATATCATTCTACGTAGCATTTAGCTCAACAACTTTCTCAACTAGAAATATGCTTTCCTGCATGATAATCAACAATTCAAAATAACCTCCTTTATGGGTGTTTTTAGAGGAAATCCCACCTCTGTCAACTTGGCTAAGAAAGTCTTTATATATAATTTCTAGGGTACTGTTGTTATTCCAACTCTGGACTCTCTCTTGTTTGATGCCCATGAATTCCCTGATCCATACACATTTAAACCAGAGCATTTCCTGAATGAGAATGGAAAATTCAAATACAGTGACTACTTCAAAGCATTTTCTGCAGGTAAGGAGAGTTAAAATATTTCATCTTCCCTCAATGAAACTGTCTCCCACATTTCTCATTTCCACATGAATTGGACTCTCATCACCCAAGAGAACCATCAACCTCTTAGCTCCATCATGCCCTTTTTTTAATTTGCGATGTAACCCCAATGTGTTGTTAACTATCAGATGAAGCTAAATGATGTTTTTGCATCTAGAAGTTCTGATAAGTATTACAGATAAATGATTTTATCCATATAGTGAACCCTTTATATTTGTGCTAAAACTCCATTTGTACTTGAACGGAATGTAACAAAGTTTTTAAAGTGACATCTCCTAGTTATCCATAGTTTTTTAAAAAAAATTACTAAACATAATGTACACCTTGACTGTTATCGCATCATAGAAAGCATCAGCATCTTCCTTGGATAAGATTTAGTGATCTGTCTCTTGGTTTCCTTCCCAGGACCCTTCCTCAGGTGTTGATACAAAGGAAGATCATTTGAACTAATTTGATGGTGTTAATGTAACACCCTGCTTAGACAGTTAGTGATTCGAAAGGACCCACTTCCTTCCTGGAGAAAATCCTGGGAATCATTGGGAAACACTCCATTTGCTCCACAGAGGCAATTTAGCTAACAGGCTTTTCCACTGTGTTCATGATAGTTGCAGTTATAGGAAGGTTATTCCCCAATAAGTCAATATCACGGATTACCTTGTTCCGAATGTGTGCAATTGCACTGTCTACTCCCTGTAATGGACCAAAATAGGGAGTTTTGCTTTATTCTTTCTGCCTACGTCCTTTACTTTCTGGCCTTTTGCAGTCCACTCTCTGGAACATTTGCTGTGTCTTATCAGCACTCTTTGTCACTTCCAGGAAAACGAGTATGTGTCGGAGAAGGCCTGGCTCGCATGGAACTGTTCCTCTTCTTGTCCGCCATTTTACAGCATTTTAAGTTGAAGTCTCTTGTTAACCCAAAGGATATTGATCTCAACCCCATTGCGATCGGGTTTGGTTGTATCCCACCACATTACAAGCTCAGTGTAATCCCTCGCTCATAATGTACAGAAGACACACACTGACTAACAGAGATTTGCAACCCACGTGGCTGCAGGAGTCTTCCTGCTTTTCCTACCCGTAGTGACATACGGGCAGCATTCCTGTTCACATTATGTCCAGGGAGAACAATCAGGGTCCCACATGGAAATGAAATGAGTCCAGACTGTTGCCTTCCTGAATTCCAGCTTTGAGACAGAATGAAAAGCAAAGTTCAAAAAGGCTTTAGATAATTAAAGTTAATGATGATATAGATTTATCTGTGTTGGAAAGTCTTGAAACAATGGCGATTAGGAATTTATCATTTTAAATTAAGCTAACTTCTTCTAAAAAACTAGAATTGTCCAGTCACTAGAGGACTATCATAAATGAACCACACAAAAAAAGAAAGGGTGTACAGAAAACAGGAGAGAGAGAGAGAGAGAGAGAGAGAGAGAGGAGAGAGAGAGAGAGAGAGAGAGAGAGAGAGAGAGAGAGAGAGAGAGAGATTTTCACAGGATTTGTTAGCCTTGTCAGACACACTTCCCATCAAATTGCTTTAGGATCATTCAGAGCTATATCTTAAGATTAAAATAGATGTGAACACAATACAACCAGTTTTAATGATCTATTAATATCAAAATGTAACTCTGTACCTAAAGAAAGTCTAAGTGCAAGGTGTGTGATGAGACAGGTTATGAAAGTTCCAGGTCTGCTGCCCAGTGAACTGAAGATGAGGAGGGATGTGAACTATGCTGCCCCCACATTGGTACCTCAGTTTGTCTGTCTTCTAGGGTGGCCACAGACTGCTCTCCCACGTGGGCAGAAGACTGAGTCAGGCAGCACGGTGTTCAGAACACTATCAACTCTGCTTCCCTTAATAAAGTTAGCAGTGCTTCATCTGAGCTCTTGTCATGCATGCAGTGGGTTAAGAAAGTTAATAAGACAGTGGCCACCCCAGTAACGATGTGGGGTGTTTTGAGCAGGGTGGATAGGTGAATATGATGGGGTAGGAATATGTGAAAGCAGGGCACTAAATGTGTGTTTCTCAACCTTGCGAGCAATACTAGGGTCATTCTGCTTGAGACAGAGCTTCGGGTGTCTGTAGCAGGAACCACTGACCTGTGCAGCATTGCAGAGCCTCACTGTATTTCACTCTCTCTGATTGACAAATGTCAACAGATGCCGTTATTTCAATCAGCGATCACTTATTATTTTACAGTTCTGGGTATCAGCAGGGCTCATTTCTTCTGGAAACTCAAAGTGAGAATATGTTTTCTTGCCTTTTCTAGCTTCTAGAACCACCTGCATTTGGGAGGGGGGGCTCGTGGCTCCTCCTCCATCTTCAAAGCTAGCAGCCTCACTCCCTTAACATTTGCAAGGACTCTGATTATACTGGGCTAACTTGGATAATCTAGGATAATCTCCACTCCTCAGAGTCATTAATTTCAACACACTTGTAAATTAACAGTCTATACAGATTCTGGAAATTGAACATGGGTATGTTAGGGGTGCCAATACTCTGCCAATCAGACATCACATCTTACCCTCAAGGGACTCTATCAAAACTTTGGTTGATTAACCAACAAGCAAATGGATAAACTGAGGAGGACCAGCTGTCCACACACAGAAAGACATCTATTATTGTCACCATCACAGCTAGTGATGATTCTACTGACAGCAGAAAAATAGAATGAAAGTCTTTTTATTTTCATTAGGCAGAGATAACATGTCCAAAGTATACGAGACAACGTCTCACCATCCTCCTTCTCATGAGCATCCTGGCCCTACTGCTTCCAAGACAGATCTGTTCCTTCTTCTGGTAGTCCATGGTATATTCAAGTCCTTTCTCAAAACTGTCAGCAAGCAAGTTGTGTCATCCGCATATTGCAAGTTACCAAAACTTTTTACAATCCCGATGGCCCATTCTCTTCAATCTAGTCCAGTTTCTCTATATGACAAATATATACTAGATCAATCTGGAGAATCCAACCCTGTTGCTTGCCTTTCTTCATTTTAAAAGCATAAAGTATCTCCTTGATCTGATCAAATGATTGTCTCTGTGTCTATGCGCAGGTTCCACATGAGCACAGTTAAGTGTTTGAGAATTCCTAACTTTGGGAATATTATCTATAATTTGCTAATATCCACATAATGAATCTGCTTTTGCAGAGTCAATAAAACACAGGTATACATCTTTCTGGTAACCCTTGCTTTCAGTTAAGACCCATTTGCTGTCCAGAGTATTAGCCAGAATTTCATGTCCACTTATAAATCAGGTTGGAATTTGTGGCAGTTATCTGTTGATATAGCACTGACTGAAATTGTTTTTAATTACTTTCAGCAAAATTTTACTTGCACATGATATTAGTCTACACCTGCCTCATTCAGTTTTATCATCTTTCTCTGTAGGGCACACAAATAGAAATATTTCTTAGTTAGGTACCCAGGTAACTGTCTTCAAAACTTCTCGTGATAGATGAATGAACCCCTTCAGGCCTGCATCGGTTTGAAACATTTCAATCATTATCTTGTCCATGATAATGCTTGTCCCGAAGC
Source organism: Nesogale talazaci (assembly GCA_004026705.1). NCBI lineage: Eukaryota > Metazoa > Chordata > Mammalia > Afrosoricida > Tenrecidae > Nesogale > Nesogale talazaci. Next base: position 25,469 of record PVJH01019659.1, read on the forward strand.
ATTGTTTTTCACTAATGCCTTGAATACATGAGTTTTCTTCTGATATCATTGGTTCTTGATCATATGCTACAATCTGTATTGAATGAATGTTATCCAATTATTTTTATTACAGTGATTCTGTGTATTCCTTTGCCCACCCCCATGATCCTTTGATATTTTCCCACAGAATAATGCAACCCAAGGCCTGGATTATTATATTATTTAGATTTAGTTACTGCAAATAAATGTCAACCATGTTCTTCCCTTTTGGTTTTGTAACCCCACGTCTTTGAAAAGTTCACTATAATACTTTACTTTGCTGGTACTTGAAATACCAGTAGCATCACAGCAAATACCAGCCATCACAGGTCAATAAACCGACGGATGAGCACTGGGGAGAGGTGCCTGTACAAGAAACAACTTCTTCTTTTGTTCATTGGTCTCAAGAAAGCACTTATGTCCCAGGTTTTTTAACACTTTTACTGACATATAATTCACGTCATATGTCGATCACTTAGATATATTGTAAAGAGTTGTGCAATCACCACCACCACGATCAATTTATAATATTTTCTTTATTTTTGTACTCATAACAGTTTCCAGTCTTCCCTAACTTCCATTGCCATAACGCTAAGTAACTATTAATGTAGTCATTGCACCTGTATATTTGCCTCTTCTGTATTTCACATAAAGAAAATGATACAGAAAACAAAACTCAACGTCAACAACAAAAATAGCACAGACCCAATTCCAACTACAGGGGCAGCCACTTCTCCCCCAGGGGAGTTTGCCTTGGAGGCCAGCACTGAAGCTGCAGCTTGGGGAGTGAAATATGCCTAACCAGAGCACATGAGAACAAATGAAGGGAGAGGGAGAGAGATTGGATTGCATCCTGGCCCACCGAGCCTTCAGGATGATATTCCCACACAGAGCGGATCATATGGCCAGCCCCACTATGAAATACGGCTATTCTCGCTGAACCAAGGCCTTTCAGGGACACCAGTGGAGAAACAGGGTCAGGATTATACCATCTGACCCAACCACACCTTGGCAGAACACAAAGGGTGTGCAACAGCATGGAGATCCTGATGGAGTGCCAACGATATACTTTGCAGCCAGGGTGTGGCACCCCATCCAACTCAACTAGGGGACACTCCTGGAGGTCAACAAACAGACCTTGAGCTATTTACAGATTTTTATATTGCTATTATTT
>PVJH01019659.1:26760-42405 GCA_004026705.1 Nesogale talazaci
GTTGCTGACCGGCCCAAGGATACGGGAACAACAAGCGATTCAAAATCAGTGACAAGATGAGTGTGAGAGATCTAATAGGAATTGATCAAGAGTAATGTAACAGAGAGAAAATACTGAAACCCAAATGGAGGTTGAGCATGATAGTTTGACAAAAGGAAAGTAAAAGGAAATAGAGGAAAGAACTGGGGGGGGGGGAGGGCATTTATGGAGGCTTAAATGCAGGCATGTACATAGGTGCATATATTTATATATTATGATGGGGAAATAGATCAGCATGCATATACTTATAGGGTTAGTATTAGGACAGCAGCTAGGCATTGGACCATCACTCAAGTAGTTCCTCAGTTCAAGAACAGTTTGTTCTATTAAATTGACATTCCATGGTGCTCACCTTCCTAACGCGATCACTGAAGATAAATGTGTGCTTAAGCAAAGGTGGTGAAGAAAGCTGATGGTGCCCAGCTATCAAAAGATATAGCATCTGGGGTCTTAAAGGCTTGAGCAAACAAGCAGCTTCAGGTCAGAAGCAACAAAGCCCACCTGGAAGAAGCACACCAGCCTGTGTGACCACAAGGTGTCCCAAGGGATCTGGTATGAGGCATCAAAGAACGAAAATTTATGTCATTATAAATGAGGGGGAGTACAGATTGGGGACCCAAAGCCTATCAATAGGTGAAGCAACATCCTCTCACAGAGGGGTCGCATGGAGGAGATAAGCCAGTCAAGGTACAGTGTAATAGTAATGAAATATGCAACTTTCTTCTAGTTCTCAAATGCTTTCTCCCACTCACTATCACGATCCCAATACTACCTTACGAATCCAGCTAGACCAGGGGATGTACACTGGAGTCAGAAACATGGGGAATTTAGGATAGATGATTCCTCAGGACTAGTTGTAGGAGTGATGATACTGGGAGGATGGAAGGATGGTGGAATAGAAAGGGGGGACCAATTTCAGGGATCTACATATAACCTCCTCTCTGGGGTACAGATAACAGGGAAGTGAGTGAAGGGACACATTGAACAGTGTATGATATGAAAAATTACAATTTGTAAATTATTAAGGTTGGAAGGGGGAGGGGATGGAAACATGGGGTGCCGGTACTGGGGTCCTAAGTGGAGGGAGGATGTTTTGAGAGTGATGATGGAAACAAGTGTGCAAATGTGGCCTGCATACAATTGATGCATGTATGGATCGTGATGGGAGTTGTAAGAGACCCCCAAAAGATGATTTATAAAACAAGGAAGGGGAAAGAGGAACTTATCCCAAAGGTTCAAGTAGAAAATACTTGGAAATGAATATGGCAACATGTGTACAAATATGCTTGATACAAATGATGTACGGAATGTTATAAGAGCTGTAAGAGCCCCCAATAAAATCATTGAAAAAACACAGGAAAAAAAGTTAAGATATTATGCCTTTATATTCCTTTTTTTAAAACAATAAAATATTATGAATAGTAAAAAAAAATTTTAAATAAAAAAATATTATGAATAGAAAACACACAAAGTCCTTAATCTCAAACAAAGCAGAAAATAATTAAAACTAGAAAAAATTTTAAACAGGTCAAATGGAACTATAAATGATAAGGTGTTAGGTTTTAACCTACCTACATCTGTAACTGATCACATCTGTGATCACATCTGTGATATGCAGATGACACAACCTTCCTTACTGAAAGTGAAGAGGAATTGAAGCACTTGTGATGAACAGTATGGATTAAGCCTCAATGTAAAAAAGGTCAAAACCCTCACGAGACTAATAGGCATCACCACGATAAATGGAGAAGAGGCCGATGTTGTCAAGGGCTTTATCTTGTTTGGATCAATGCTAAAGGAAAGAGCAGTTAAGAGTTCAAATGACACATTGAGTTAGATAAATCTGCTGCACAATACTCTTTAGAGTATTAAAAAGCAAGGACGTCACTGAGGATAAAGGTGTGCCTGACCCAAGACATGCTATTTTCCATTGACTCATAGGCATGTGAAAGTTGGACATTGAATAAGGAAGACCGAAGCAAAATCACTGCATTTGAATTATGATGCTGGAAAATATTGAAAGTACCATGGGATGCTAAAAGAAGAAATGGATCTGTTTTGGAAGTAGTCAGAATGCTCTTTAGAGGCAAGGATGGCAAGACTCTGTCTTACATATTTTGAACATATTGTCAGGCGAAATCAGTCCCTGGAGAAGGACATCATGCTTGCTAAAGTGGAGGGGCATCAATGAGGAAGGCCCTCAATGAAATGGATTAACATAGTGGCTGTAGCAATGGACTCTGGCATAGGAATAATTGTAAGGATGGTCAGGACCAGGCAGTGTTTTCTTTGTTGGGCACAGGGTCACTATGGGTCAGAACCAACTGCACGGCACCTAGCAACATCTGTAGTAATTCACGTTCCAGATACACTCTATGCCTGATAGCAAAGCTATTCACATCCCTAGTCATTGATCAGGGAGGATTCTCCAGTGGCTTAAATGATGCAGAGACTGTGCAAATGTATTTGGGACTTTCATTGTCATTCATAGCCTTCTGCAAACTGGGTACTCATAATTTAAGCTCTAATACAATCCTCCAGTCTTGAATTTTATTATTTACAATGTACTTAGCTGACACCTCACTTAGGTGGCTGCTGGCTTTAAAGCAAGCCTTTAACACTCTAGACACTATTCGTCTGATAGCCCATCACTATCTTATTTCTTTACCACATTTTCCTATAGCACTCATATCTTTAGTGATCTCTTCATAAAGATGTTTCAAATAAAGTCATATTGTAATAACTAATTGTTCTTAGTTTAGGGCTTATGACTAAGTGTGAGCTCAAAATTCATTCATCTATGATTTACATATGTCCCTTGTCCACTTTAGAGACAGTATTATCATTTTATTAGAAGATGTCATAAATAATCTTCATGGGTCATATGTTAATCCTATTAATATCATTAGTCAGTTGTACAGAGTTTTAAAGACCATTGAGAAAAATACAGTACATATGTATAAGACAACTTTTTAGAATAAACTACATAGATTTTGACTTTTACAGATTTAAAAACTGAAATCTCTTGACACTATTTATGTAAACAATGAAGATTAGAATAGCACAAAACTTTCAATAAAGCTCATTTACTAAGACATAACTATGCCTGCCAGACTAAGACTTGCCATAAAAAGAGAATGAAAATATCTAATACATAGTTTTTTCAGTTGCCAATTATTGGATACTCTCAAAGCAAGAGATTTGAGCCAAACTCTAATGACATCAAAACTCATACATTATAGTCCCAGATATTGACTATTTGCCATGACAGCATGAGTAGACAGCATGACAGCAGAAGCAGAAAGTTTGTCAGAATGCTTCCACAGGGGGCAGAATGACGAAAGATGGCGGTAATATATATGAGGAAGAGCAGCAGCCTTGTGATGTACTTTTGAGTCTGAGCACCAAGAATGGAAAAACATGTCCTAAGACCATCACTTGTGCTTTATTCCCTGACCCACTGCCCAGTCTACAAGTGGTCTTCAGGTACCTCACTGCACTAAGTTTTCCTCTGGTTCTGGTGTTTTCCAAGACCCAGAGTTACTAAAACAAAACAAAAATTCCCTGGCTCAAGCAGATGGTGAACACCCTAAATGAGATCCTTGGGTGTGCAAAACCTGTCCCATTCACTAGAGGGTAACTTGGGAAATGTCCAGAGCCTCATCTAAGGCATAAAAGGGAACACAAGAACCTTGAACCTCTGTGTGTGTGTGTGTGTGTGTGTGTGTACAAGGGACCTTTGCCAACATCTCCAAGTTATTAGTGAATCAAGAAACGTCACTTAGAGCCATTGCCACCCACCACTAATAATACTGCTCTACTATCTAGGGCATTACCTACACGCTGTTGCAGGTCACGGTATGCTTGAAAATTCTTCTAAAGGTTCAGGGAAAACTAGTCTGGCATAGGTGACCAAGCTGGAGTGTAAAGTCAGAAGATCAGAGACCAGGCCACAGGATGTCAAGCTTTCTCCATCTCTGGGTCCCTTCACTCTACAAACCCGTTTCCTCTCTGTAGCTTATTCTAATACTTTCAAAAATTGAACTAGTGGTTTACTTGTAGTTGTTTCTCACACTTCCATAAAGTGTGAGCATACGGCCCACCTGGATCTCAACGTCCAAGACTATTTAGAATCTTGATACTGATTGTCCGCGCATTGGCAGCTGGATGTGAGAGGGCACGCAAGCATGGGAGCTTATGGTCCTGGGCACAGACCGAGTGGGTGCAGCTCCCACAGTGACAGCAGCTGCTTTGTTTCCCCGGGACGCTGGGCATCAAAACTTTGCCCAGGCCACAGTGAGGTCCAGACTGCAGGAGAGGGAGGAGCTTGACCGGTTTCCCCAACTGGGAGCACAGACTGTATCACATCAATCTTAAAAGCAGGCTTATTTAAAGTCGCGATAGGACATTTTATCATTTTTATTCCCAAGCCAGAATCCGTTGCTCTTACTTTCTTGGCTTCCTCTAAACTCCCTCATGTACTTTTCTGAGTTGATCTCATTTTCAAATTATTGCCACATTTTTTCACGACCCAGTGATGAACCTAAGTAATTCCTGTGTTTTCAGTATAATGAAATGCCCTTTGAAGGACCCCACAGTGACTGTTAGCAAATCCATGCTTTCACATTTTTGTTAGATTTAAAAAATATTCCTAAATTATAAACTAGGGTGTCAGCATTTTATCCTCCTCAAAGTGCAACATATTAAAATTCGGTAATGGGTGGGGTTTACTTGGGATAGGCTAGGCCACGTTCCTAGGCTATGCGTGCTGTTGTTCAAGATGGATTTGCTGCCAAGACTTGCTGGGAGTGCTTAGCTGAACATATTCTGGGATGTGATGTGGCCCACTTGCTGTGGTCCTTGGTAGGCCACAACCCTCTCCTTTAGTTTTATCTGGGGGCAGGGTAGGCTTCCCATTGTGTACGTTTGGCACCTGAGCTTTCTGAAACCCACCTCTGGAAGATCTGTGGGTTCTAGATGTTCTGTGTAGTTAGTTCTTAGCTCTTCTGCTTGCTTGTAATTTTCCTTTAGATGATTTTGCTAATAATTTGGCAAAAGGGCTCCCATGACTCTCCTTTGTCTCAGTTTCATAAAGTTGACACCACATCACGATGTGATGTGTGTTAGAATGGACTCAACAGTAATGGATTTTTAGTGGGGGCCCTACTGGTGAAGGGTGTCTGTTGGAAGTGCGTCAGAGGTACCTTTGTGGTACCTTGCGGGCATGGCTCCGGACCTGGCAAGACAGGCTTGAGAGAGGAGTGCCACTCAGCACTTTGGTCACTGAATTTTCCATGGCCAGAAGGAGGAATCATTTAGAAATAGGCACTTAGTGGATTATATGAAGAAGAATGTTGTATCAGATTTGGATACAACCTTGCTTGCTAAAAAAGTGAGGAGGACTTGAAGCACTTGTTGATGAAGATTAAGGATCGCAGCCCTCAGTATGATTAGACCCAGCCCCCAGCAATCCCACAGCTGAAGCCAATAGTATACAAAATTAGCTTTATTTTCTATGGCCCAGTATAAATCTGGGACAGGAGAAGTGGTTACAGGGGTACATGGTGAGATGTCTTCCAAACTAGCGTGGTGTTGGGCCCTAATTAGTGGGTGGCTCCAAGTCTTTTTCTTCATGGACTCCAAAGGACTTGGGACTGGTAAATGGGATGTACTGTGGCTGCGAGGGTAGAGAGGTTGGGACATGGGGTGGGAATCAGTAGGTACCCATGCCCACCCCTCAAAAGCCCATCTCCCTCATCTGCTCACCCAAATATCTGCCCTTGCCTTGACTCCTGTGGAGAATGCCCTTTTTCAGCAACCCCGCTCTCTAGCCTCCTCCTGCACCCTCCTATTCCCTGGGTTCCCTACCTCTCCAGACAGAGTTCCTTCCTCTTGGGTATTGTGTGGTTGGGAAGGAACCTGCACACCATACTTCTCCAGCTCCTCCTTCAGCCTGGAGAGTGTGTAGGGGGTAGGAACAAAAGGGTGTGAAACCCCAAGGCTGAGGAGGCCCATGGATGTCCACCCAGGGCTGGGGACTTCACGATCACCTCTGGCGTTTCTCCTGTAACTGCTGGCACTTCTCCTGCAGCTGCTGTTGCCGCTGGGCCACGGCCTCAAGGAGCTCCTCAGCCTTTCCATTCTCTTCTTCAAACAGCTTCCTAGAGGGGTGATGGGGGCTTCAGCATCAACCCCTCTCCCATCTTCCCACCCTCTTCATCACCCCATTCTTACACAGCAGCTACAGCTTCCTTGCTGCGAAGGAAGAGCCCCTCACTGATAGTTGAGGGACCCTCAGCCCCACACAGGGAGTACAATCGATGCCTGGCATCTTCCAGCTTCGCCTGGATCAGCTTCTCTGAGATGGGAAGGGGAAGGCAGACAGACAGGTAACAGTAGGGATTGAGTCTAGACTGGCAGGTGAGAGCAGCGTAGGCACCTATCCTCCTCACCTGCAATGCCCTGGCCTCACCTTCTTTGAGAAGCTGCTCTTTACTGCTATCCAGGGTGACCATCTCCCGTGCCAGTTGCTCAGGGTTCTAAGGGGGCAGAAAAGAGATCAGTCCACACTTCCCAAGATCCCCTCATACTCGGGGAAGTCCTACCAAAGTCCTGTCATTCGTCCATTTAAAATGTTTACTCAAGGTGCCTCTCAGTATCCCCTCCTACAACCTTACACCCTTGCACTGGCCCTTCCCTCTTCTGTAATCTCTCTCCTGAGGGACCCATACCTAGTGTGCTATGGTGGTCAGTACTATTGCAAGTCTGGGAGTCGGCCTAGTGGAAGGATTTGCACAACACAGCACTGAGGCTCCCTATGCCTACCCTGCACTGCATACTCTGTTTTCTTATCTGGCATCTGGTACCCTCCTGTGCTACACACTCAGAAATGCAGGGTGGAAAATACTATCTTGCCTGGACCTGTGTTGGCACTGGACACAGCCATGGGCAGCCAAGAATGAATGCCCAACCTGGGTTTTGAGGAAGACTCTGGAAGCAGTAGGACAGTGGCTTGGTCCTGGTCAGGAGGTGCCACCAAGGAAGATGTAGAAGGAGAGAGAATTAGCTTTGAAGTAAGTAAGGCAAGACTTACGTGAAATTCCCAGAGGTTCTTGTGCTGGCCCATCAGATCCTCCAGTTGTTCCTCAAACTCCAACCTGCAAGCCAACAGTAGAGGAATAAAGGGTCCTGGTCTGACACACACATAAGCTGGCTGGCTGGACAAGGGTCTTCCTGCTCATACCCTGGCGTGGACCTCTATCTTGGCCTCTGAGTTACCTCAGCTGCCTCTGTTTGTTCTTCTCTTCCTCAATCTGGGCATTCAGGGCAGAAATTCGGTCCTTGCAGTCCTGCAACACAGTGTTCTTCCTGACAAAGGACAAAGCAAGTCTCAGCCATGCACTCTAAGTGACCCATAGGATGATGGGGGGCTGGTATGAGATGCTTCTGCTTCTTGCTGTGAGATGTTATTTGAAGACCATTTTCAAATGATAAATGCCTTCTTCCTCCTATCTGCCTGAGTATGTATCTAATATTTTGGTGTCGTGGGTGCTACAGATTTGGCTTAGAGCTTTGACTCTTCGCTCACTGTGACTGGAATTCAGTGCTTTCTCTCCCAGGTTCCTTATCTAGAACATGGTTTTGTGAGTAGGGGGCGATATGAGTACCTCCCTCATAGAGTACCATTGTGAGGATTAGGGCTATCACCATGGTCACAGTTGAGTACACACACACACACACACACACACACACACAGCCATTAGGTTTTTCTAAACACTTTCAATTTGGGGATATATGCACATGGAGTCTTTGGTAATAAAAAGTAAATAAGTTAGCATTTAGGAGGGAGAGATATGGTTGATTAGTTGCATGGAGGGATGGAAAGCGATAGGCATATGGGTGGATGACTATTAGATGGTTGGCCGGACAGAGTAACTCGATGCCTACATGAATGGAAAGACAGCAGAGGAGCTGTATGAAGTAGAGCGACAGGCACAAAATCCAGCGGAAGGATTTCTGTAGGGTCACTATGAGTCCGAATTGACTTGATGACAAGTTTGGTTTGTGTTTGCAAGGCACTTAATGGACAAACTAGCAAAGGAATGACTTAGACTAGTGTGTGGCAGTTGTCTATAAGACCGTGGTCTGATGGTCTGATGGTGAACAAGGAAACTGCCCATCCTGTTCTCCCTTGTTAAGGAAGAGCATGATGACTGTTTGTCTGCGACATGCCCCATACCGTCTCTGCTGCATTAGTATGGAGATGTAGAGCAAGGTTTGGGCTGAGCCTCTAACCTCTGTGCCTCACTGTCTTTCTCCTCGCAGTGCAGTCGCAGGATCCTCAGTGTCTCTGCAAAGGGAGGAACCAGGGGGTCAGTGAAAGTGCATCAAGGGCACTGGGATTGGACACAGGTCACCAGTCAGGTTAGGTCATCAGTAAGATCATGAGTTTGATGGGAGCTACAGGAAGGAAGACAGCTCAGCTCTGGGATCAGAAGGTTCCTGCTGCTAGAGCACATGTGGGCTTCTATGGGGGAAGCAACAGCAAGAGTAGAAACTGAGCAGCTCAAATACCTTGTTTTGTGTTCAAGGTCTCCTCCAGGCACACCTTCTCTCCATTCACTGCAAAACAGTGACACAGTTGGGCGTGAGGAACAGGATTTGCCAAAGTCACACAGGTTTTTCATAGCCCTGCCCACAACCCCTACTGTGGATACCTTAAGGCAAGCCCCATGTCCCTTGGCCCATCCTCCTTCCCTGTAATTACCAAAAGCCCTGATATTTACAGGACATGGTGTGAAAACCCTGCAGAAAGCACACACTTTACCAAAGGGGGAGAGAAAGAAAAACACATCACAGACAGTGGGGATAAGGGTTACGAAGAAACTGTTCAGCATCATGGGTGCACGTGATTAGGGAGGAACAAGAGGCAGTCTTCAGATGGGATGACCAGGTTAAGCCTCTCTGAGAGGTAGCATGAGGAGTGGGGATGGAAGGCTGTCTGGAGTTTCTGAGTGGAGGAGTCTTCCACAAGCACAAAAGCAGGTACTGCTTGAAATGCACCTCAAGAGCACTTCCACCAGAAAGTTGTTGGAGGAATGGCTGAGGGAGACAGGGGATTCTAAGGGCTATGATGAGGATTCTGAGTATCTGAAAGGTTTGGATCAAGGGCAAAAGGTATTGTGTGGAACCCTGGGGATACCCCAGCACTTACTTGAGTCCAGTTCTTTCTGCAGGGCTTCCCAGAGGGTCCTGGTCTCTCCCAGCTCCTCACTGGCTTTCTTTTTGGCTGGACCAAAGACAGGGCAGACACAATGTGAGTGCTGCTGCCAGTCTTGTTCTCTTGGAAAACTAAAGGGGCCCAAAGTTTGCAGAAAATAAAGATCTTCCAGGGTCCAGACCTTTCTTGCTGAGCTTGACTGGCAGTAGGGTGAGCATCATGTGTGTGTGACTGGGCGGCAGCACAAGTTCCTACACTTGATTTAATGTTTAACTGTTGGTTCTGAAATTCATAGTAATATTTCTACAAAAGGCCCATGTTTTAATTTTCCACTGGGCCTTGAAGATCCTTAAGCTCACCTTGTTGAACCTCATTAATCCGGTTAATCAGGACTTCAACCTGAGGTTCCAGGCTTCCCACTATAAAGGCAAAAAAACAAAAAAAAACAATTGAACTGAAGCTGGCACACGGCTGGCTTTTCAGAGCAGCAAGGTGGTGTGGGCACCAGTCCTGTGTCCCTCCTGCTTTCATTCAACTCGAATCCATTGAGTCAAATCCAGATACTGTGTGGGACCCTCATGCATTGTACTTGGCAGGATAGAATGGGGAATGTTGGAGGGGAGGGATGGAGAGACAAAGGACAAATAGATAAGGACACTGAGGCAGGTAAAGACAAATACAATGGGGCAAATAAAAGAGTAATGGGTTGGGACATGCTTCTGTAGCTACGGAAAGGCTTTCTGAAGGCCCCAAATCAACTGAGGATTAGGCCCTGAGGCTCTATGTGCCTAAGATTGCGGCTAGCAGGAGTCTGGTGAGAAAAAGACAGGTAAAATGGGGGAAAGGGAGGTCGTGGGTTGCAAAAAACATAGCTGATTTTAGTGGAGTATAATGAGAGCCAAAGGGTGGTGAACAAGGAGTTAGAACAGATTTGGGGGCAATAATTTGCCTTTTATTCCTTTGTAATTTTGAACCATGGACTATATTGTTCCATTTTAAAAGAAAGCGAATGGAATAATTCACCAGTTTATGAATTGTGAAATGAGAATTGAACCTCTATCTCCTTGACCCCAACCCTTGGCTGAACCACAGACACAGAAGAAACACATGACCTTTCTGTAGCTTTTTCACCATTTCCATCAAGTCTTCAATTTTCTTTGAGGACTTGGCCTGCCCTGTGGAAACAAAATCCAAGTTCTCAAAACCACAAAGTGTGAAATGCCTAAGGATGGGTTGGATCATATTTGGATTCTTATTCAAACATATATAGTATAAAGATATCATGTGCATCTGAAAAATGATTAAGTGACTTTTAAAAAAGAAATTATTGTTGTTATCATTCAGAGGTAATGTTGCTTGTACTTTTTTTAAGAGTGCTAACCTTTCCAGACTTTCAGGGGGAACTTAAAAAACTTTTGTAGACTAATTCCATTATCTTTCAACTCCAATTTAAAAATCTCACCCCCTTACATTTCTTTACAAATTAAAGGGCTGAGCCCTGGTGGCGTAGTGGTTGTGCGCGGGACTGCGGCCCACTGGGATGGAGGTTCGATTCCGGCTCCCAGGAGCAAAGGCTGGGCCTCCTACTCCCACCACCAGGGCAGTGATGCCTAAAAAAAAAAAAAAAGAAAAAGAAAAAAAAAACAAATTAAAGCTACTCTATGAATAAAAAAGGGAAAATCTGTCTTATCAAAAATTATTAGCACACATGACAGAAGTGGTACTGTAATAAACCCAATTCAATAATCACCTAGATCTGATCATTACTAGCATTCTCCTATATTTGTGTCCATATTTTCTCCTCCTGAATTCTTTTCAAGGCTTCTTGACATTTGATGTCCAAATACTCAGGATACATGTCTAAAAATTAAGGGCATTTTCACATAAACTCAACCCCCAAATCACAATACTCAGGACATATTCAAATCTCTGGGCTTTAGTCTCTACAGTTGATTTGGGCAAATCCATGTAGAATTATGAGAAGACTAGAAAGTGAGTTCCACCTTTGTTTTTATTCTCCATGGCATTTCTATTGCTCATAGGTAAAGAAGAGTGGGTCTGTAATTATGTGCTCATGAGTTCAACTATATCAGAATAAAAATCGAGGGTAAGAAATTCAGGCTCATACTAGTATAGCATGAGCTCCCTCCTCTTAACTTTTAAGGTTATATCAAATTTACATAATAGTTCCTATGTGGCCTTCACTTATATTTGTGTATATTTCCAACTCCAATATTTGAACCTTGAGATTAAGTTGCAGATGTAATTCTCTACTACCCTATAATAGCCCACTGTAAAGTCTGAAGACAAAGACACTTTCCATGTGTTAAGTGATGGCACACCAATCAAAGTCAAGGGCTTCACAGTGATGGATATTAACATATCCTCAAATGGCATTCAAAAATTTCCCACCTCTGCATTCCACAAACACTTTATTTTTGTAATTTAAAAATTAAACAATATGATTCAAAATTACTTAAACTCTATAAACCACTGCCATCAAGTCAACCTCAACTTATAGGGACTCTACAGTGCAGAGTGGAACTGTAGTTCTCATGGAACTTCAGAAAGTGTGCATTTTCCAGTGTGACAAGTAGGATTAAACCACTGAGCATTTGGTTAGCAACCCAACTCACTAAATAAGCAGGGCTCCTTTCCACCTCTGTCCTAGCCTCAAATCCTTTCCCCATTGTCATAAGTTATGAGTGCAGGCTGAAGTCATTTCTCTGCAACAAGAAGTAAATTCCTCCTCTTGTTTTCCTGTCATCAAAATTATCTCCTGTGAAGGCTATCTGTGTCAGTATAAATATACCTAATAATGTCACAGTTTAAAATTTAACTTTTCTTTCTCATTCTAGAAATCCTTTCAGCAGTGTTCACCAGTCGAGTTTGATTTATCCACTTCTTCCCCACATTTTGCTATCACCATTGGGGAGTCCATCTGCGTTTTATGTGACCCTGTAAGAAGGTGACTGAAAGCAGAAAAAAAACCCAACATATCAGTATTATAAATCCTGCCATAGGTGCTACTGTGGGTATACACCTTTGCAGATTAAAAGTGACTTAAAACACATTATTAACCAGTCTTCCCTTAGTGTGGACAGGGTCACTCACACCAGATAACACCCCACCACTCCTGAAAAGTGAAGTATCTTCCTGTGCTGTTGAAGTTGAATAAACTTTCCCTTAAATGTACTAACTTATTTCAGTAACTTGAAACAGAGGCACTAAGACTTTTGAGGCTTGGTAGATGGAGAACACCAAAACTGCCAACTGACTGCCATAGAGTCCCTTCAAAATCAGGCAGTCCGGTAGGAGGAGAGCTGCCCCAGGGGAGCTGGAGGCTGTACATCTTGACGCGCGCAGACAACCTCATCATTCTCCCAGGGAGCAGCTGGAGCTACCAGCTCCTCAGTAAGATCATCGTAGGCACTCAATGGGAAAGGGACGTATTACCTATCTGTCTCATTACTTTTTCGCTTTGTCAAACCCTGCTGTAAGCAAGCTGTGCTAAACTTATTAAGCAAACATTCGTTTTGTGAAACATTACCAAACACCTGTTTGTACCAAGGGAGCTCAGGTGAAGATGCGTTTTGGAGGACCCATTTATGAATACAACCCGTTCATAAATCACTCACTGGGGAGAAATTGCCCTTTTTAAGGTTTTATTTCTGCTGCGCTGCAGTTTCAGAACTTCAGTAGAATGTGAATGAGCGGCCTCTGCTTTTCCCAGGGTCCAGGGCAGTGCCGTCAGGCTCCTAGCGGCTGTCACCCGGGGCAGCTGGAATGTGCTGTGGACTGGCCGGCTGTGTGGAGGAGGCACGGCGGCACAGTGGGCTGTGATTCCCAAGCTTGGCAATTCCAAACCACGGGCTACTCCGCGGGAGAAACACGGGACTTTGCAATCCCACGGAGTACAGCCTTGGGAATCCGCACGGGCAGGTCTGCCCTGCCCTGTAAGCTCACCATGAGTCCGCCTCGATTCCACAGCAGTGGGGCGGTAGGAGTGTGGACTGAGGGAAATGTCTGTTTTGTGAGTAGACATGAACTCTCCTTCAATCGATCCCTCAGAAACCACGAGCAAACCTGGTGCCAGTGAACGAGTCGACATTTCTCGAGGAAAAGGCATACGGCTCCTTCTCCCCACTCCCATTCCAGAGGTTCCCTGGTGGTCAGGTGGCCTAGGTCGGACTGCGAACCCCAACCCCACCCCCCACCCCCCACCCGCTGCCCCTCAGGAGAAAGGTGAGGCTGGGCTGCCTGCGCCAGGGCGCTTGAGAGCCCGGGGGCTCAGCTCTGTCCTCCATGGAGCGACCCCATGACCCCGGGAGAGAAGGGTCTGGCCTGGCGCGCTGCTTCCGGGACCGTGAAGGCCCGCTCCCCAGGCCACCGGCTGCCTTTCCGCTCTTACCTCCGCCCACTTCTGACAGGTCCATGGCTCCTGAGAGATCCGAATTCAAAAACCCCGGCCTTCCCGCCGTTTCCTCTCAGCCCTGAGGTGAAGAAGCCTTCCGCTCCTCAACCAACTAGCGGACCGAACCTCCACGGGTGGGCGGGGCCCTCAGCAGCGCGCCTGCGCAGCGGACTCCCGCGTGGCCGGCCGTTAGCTCGCGAGGAAGGGAATAACGGTTCCTGGCATGCGCATGCGTCGAAGTCGGCGGCATCCCAGCCCCTCGGCACCCGGCACCGGCACCCAGCCTGGCAGCCTGTGAGCGAACGCAGAGGCCAGCAAGTTCAGTTCAAGGAAAGGCTGAGCCCTGTTTGTTAGGTCTTCCCGATTTGCTATTGGCCACGTTTTAAAATTTCTCCTTTTAAAAGTGGAGTTTCTTGTGCTGCTTTCTATAATGTGGCTCAATCGTCTTGCAAAGAAGTTCCTTGTAGGGGTTGAGCCCTGGTGGCGTCGTGGTTGTGCGCGGGACTGCGGCCCATTGGGACGGAGGTTCAATTCCAGCAGTGGGGCTGGGCCTCCTCCTCCCACCACCGGAGAGCAGTGATGCCCACACACACACACACAAAAAAGTTCCTTGATGCTCTCCTCGTTTCCACCCCCAGGTTCCAGGGAGCGAGAGAATCAGGAACACTTCCAGGAACCAAAGCATCTCGATAACAATTGTTTGCACAGGAATACAAATAAGACAAGAAAACACACTACAGCAAGTATATTAATTAAAGGAGTAAAAATCCAATGACCAAAATTAGAAAAAAGATTCCAAAAACTTGTCTTGCTTTGAATCAGCAGAGAGCTCAACAAACTGTCAATAGTACCCTTAAAGATATACTTATGAGGGGAAAAGCAATGTCTTCCAGGCTGTTGCCCAGTCACAATCTAAAAGATGTGGAGTGACAGCTAAGAAGTATTTAGTTCCTAAAATATGGCTAAGGGTTTTTGCCTCTTTAAGGTCTGTGATTATGTTTTATCAAGTTATCAGTTTCATCTTGTAGGTGATCTAGTGCTAACTCCTGGTCAGTGTCTAGGATGTGTGGGACTATGATGTCTGTAAGTGGTCTCTCATCAATCTTAGGAATGACATGTTCTGAGAAGACACGTGGTGTCTATGTCAGAATTGAAGTATTGGCTTTTGTAATATTAATGACGCTGTTCAATAATAGGCAATTGTCTGTGTAATCAAGCAGTGTGTTATTTTTTGTGGCATGATGATAATATAAAAGTTTGGTGTCTGGCTGAGCCCAGGTGGCATAGTGGTTGTGTGCAGGACTGCAGCCCACAGTGTCGACGGTTCAAATCCAGCAGCAGCTCTCCAGGAGTAAGGTTGGGTTTCCGACTCCCACCAGAGCAGTGATGCCACACAAACAAAAAAAAGTTTGGTGTCACAACAAAGCCATCAAAAGTGCCCTAAATTTTGGGTTCCTCACTGCTTGTCAGTCTTATAGGCTTTACTCACAATAAATACATCAACATATAATTTAGTATCCTTATATGAAAACCAATCATTTCCCACTTTATAAGGTCTAGGCTTACCATCATACCCCAATACAGATTGTCTATTATTGAGCATCAGTGCTGCTATAGTGCAGGTGTACGCTGAGGCACATCCACTGGGTCGAGAAATGTCAAATTTTACCTTTATGTTACCTTTAGTGGAGAACCTGGTTTTAAAAATCACCAAGTTTCTGATGTCATTCCAGGAGGTAGTTAGTTTGTCCCCGCCTGCGGGTCCGTAATTCGCAAGTCTTGGAAGGAGGAGCGGGAATCGGGGGGACAGGAGACACGAGAAATGGAGACAAGACAGGATTCTGATCAAGTCTCATTTACTGGGGCAAAACTCAGGGTATATATAGCCAATGGTCAGGAGTAAAGGTCACAGCTTATGCTAATGAGGTAAAGTCAACAGGGGGCCAATCCTAGACGAGTGCCAAATAAGGGC
>PVJH01019660.1:0-25117 GCA_004026705.1 Nesogale talazaci
TTGAGCTGGGGCAATCATGCTTTCAGGGGAAGTAACCACTGTCCTAACAGCTGGGAGTGAGTCCTACCTTTTGTGGGAGAAATGATGGTATCTGGATGGCTGGAACCTTCAGGGAGAAGTTCGCTAAGCATCTGACCTCCCATCAAGTCCTGGTAGACAACTTCTAATATTTTGGAAAACTTTGCAGGAGACAGAAATGGGGGAACGTCTTCTACTAGCCCCACACATGTCTGCTAAAGAGGAGGGGAAATTTGAGCATGGGTAGACAAGGCCCATTATAAAAGAGAAATAGATGGGGCTGAGCCGCGGTGGCGTACTGGTTGAGTGCGGGACTGTCGCCTATTAGCTTGGCGGTTCAAATCCAGCAGCAGCTCTCCAGGGGCAAGGCTGGGTCTCCCACTCCCACCAGAGGGTAGTGATGCCCCCCAAAATAAAAAAGAAATAAAAGAGAAATAGAACCTCCTCAAGAAAAGACAGAAAGTCTAAGGAGAGACAGAAAGTCTTAGGACTTCCCATGCACCCAAGAGGTCTCTTTTAGCCTTTTTCTCATTCTGTTCTGAGTATTGCTCCCAAATGAAAGGTGAGCACCCCCATTTGTCCATCAGGGATGTTGCAAAGAAACTGGGAAAGATGTGGATGATACCTTGGCCAGTAACAAGCAGCCTTACAAGAAGGAAGTCAACCTGAAGTGGAGACATCAAAAGGATATTGCTGTCTATTGGGCTAACAAACGCCTGTTGCAGTCTAGAAGGGCGTTCTCAAGCCTGGGGAAAGAAAGAAAAATGAGGAAGAGAAAGAGGAGGAGGACAAGGAAAACAAGATGATGAAGAAGATGATGATGTTGATGATAAGTTGGCTCTAGTGAAGTTCTTTTTGGGGGGGTCTATAAAGCATTTAAGCCTATCTTGCATAACTCACACTAAAGAAAAGGAAAAAAACATTTACATGTTAGATTGTGTAAAAACTGTACAGTATCTTTTTTGTATAGTTCACACACTACTAAATGTGTCTTTAGAATAGTCCTATCCTAGTGGTCTTTTCAATAGCCACTAACCATGCCTGGTACTATACAGGGATTATAAATTGGCATGGGAACTTAAAACAGGTTCTTATTGAAGATCATGACCCCTTTGGGGGTTCAATGACCCTTTCACAGAGGTTACCCGATTCATAACAGTAGCAAAATGACAGTTATGAAGCAGCAGCAAAAATAATGTCATGGTTGGGGGGTCACCACCACACGAGGAACTGTACAAAAGGGTTGTGGCAGGAGGAAGGTTGAGAACCACTGCTCTAGAGGCTTCAGGATAAGGTGTTCATGTCTGAGGAATAGAGGGGACCAAGGTAGAGGGCCATGAAACGATCGTCCCAAATGACAAACTGATATCAGACTTACCCTGCACTCAGAACTGTGCCAAACACTTATCTTGGTCATCTACGGCTACAACTGTGTTACAAACCCCACAAGCAGTAAGTGACTTACAACAGCAACTCGTTCTCTTGCTTGAAGTTTCAGTTCCACAATTTTGGCAGCACTAAGATGCCCAGGACATGCACTGCTTTTGTCTGACATTATTCATGCCACTGTGTTTATCTAGCACCTTGACTAAGCCTGAAATGCCCACGATGATTCCACTTATATATTGGGCATGCTGCCAATATAGCTGGAATGATTGGAATAGCAGAGGTTGCTCTTTTTCTCCCCGTCTGTTTTCCATCATCTTGAGGCTAGAGGCATAAGGATGGGGGCTTCTGCTCCCATAGAGTTACGGTCTCAGAAACTAACAAGGGCAGTTCTAGCCTGTCCAACAAGGCTATTAAGAGTTTGTGTCAGCTTGATGGTAGAAAGTCTGGTGTTTTAGTTTAGGGGGCTAGAAGGAGCATAGTGGGCTATTGTGCTAGTTTGGATAGACTAGAGAAACCAATCCAGTAACACTGATGTGTGTGAGAGAAAACTTTATATCAAGAAGTAATTATGAATCAATAAAACATCCCAGCCCAGTCCAGATCAAATCCATAAGTCTGATATTAGTCCATGAATTCCTCTTTAGACTCACACAGCACAACAGACAATGATGCAGAAATCAGGAAGATCACAGGCTGGTGTGGGAAAAGTCCTGTGGGTCCAGGTGGCCTGTCAACAGGATGGTATAAGAGAGACAGCGACAGACAGAGAGGCCCACCTCTTTAAATTAAGAAAGCATATGAACACAGTCCAGTCCAAGGTCATAAGTCCAATATTAGCCCATATGTTTGATACCAGTCTATAAAGTCTCCTTCAGACCATGAAACACATGCAATGACGCAGAATTCAGGATGATCCAAGCCAGATGGTTAGCATGTCTTTGGATACAGTGGTATTGTAAACATCTCAGCAATAACAAGGGTCTTCACATGGCTCCTCAAGCTTCAAACGTCTGGTTGCATCCATGTGGCTTGTCTGGCACAAGATACTAGGGTAGGTCCATGTGGCTTCTCCTCAGGGATGTCTTGCAGGAAATCATACTTGTGAGTCGAGTGTTTCCAAAGGAGTATGATGGTGTCTCTCACTTCCAAGAAGGAATTACCTCATTTCCCAGAATTCTCAGAAGAGAAGGTCATGTCCACACAGAAAAGGTCTCTTTGGCTATCTCCAGATTGACAGGCTAGACTCCACCCTTACACTCCTAATCCTCAAATTGATACCAGATTAGGTGACTGCCACAGTCCTTAATAAAATGATTAAAAGAAAGAAAGAAATGAGGATGGTGACACTCGGTCTCGTGTAATTTGTACACGATATCAGGAGGGACTAGCTGGATTGACACAGGGCTACACTAATGGGTCCAAGTAGAGCAACACTTGTGAGTGTGGTGCAGAACCCTATAGTGTTTATTTCTGTTGAACTAACTCAATGCCACCTAACAACAATGACATAATTTCTTTACTGAATGTTAGTTGGTGTTGGTGAATTCTGTGTACTACCAGCAGCTATTGGTGTTAATTGGTAACCAGTGAATTCCAGCTCATGGGGATCCCCAGAACTAAGCTCCATATGGCGTCCAAGGCTGTGATCTTTCAGGAATAGATATATCTCTAGATTAATCCCAGTTGCCTCTGGATGGGTTCAAACCAGGCCACTTTTGGTTCGTCATTGTGCTAGTGTTGAACCTTTGCACACCAAAGCAAGCAAACAAAAAAAACACACTCTGTCATCAGTAAATCTGTAAAGCTAAAGAGCTCTAGTATTTCCAAGATGCCTCAGATAATGTTTAAGATCCGGGAGGGGAGATTATGTGAGCAAAAAGCTCTGTGTCACCAAGAGGTTTTAGGAAAAGTTTAAGACCCAGAAGGTGAGATTATGTGGCCAGAGAGCTTATGTTTCCAGGATATCTCAGATAAGGTTTAAAACAGGGGGTGAGATTATGTGGCCAGAGAGCTCCATGTCTGCAGGATGTCACTGGTAGAGTTTAAGACCCAGAGAGTGGATTTACCTGGCTCATGCACAACGTTTGCTGCTCCACTCAGAGACCGTCACTTATTCATGGCCAGGGGATTTCCTGAGGCTGACTACTTTGTGGCTCTGTCATAATCAGAGTCATAGTGGATTTATCAAGAAAGGTAAAATTCCCAGAGGAGGCGTGGAGGAGAGAGAAAACTCAGGGAAGGAAAGTGGGCTTCTGCTCGGAGCAGACAACGCACAGAGAGATGTCGGTCCCACCATGAGACCAGTCGTCCCTCACTTACTCATAGCGCTGCGGGGGACAATACTGGGGACACGGTGTGGGAATCGTGCCCAATCTGACCCCATCACGCCGAGGCGAAACACTAAGGACACGCAACAGAGTCGCAAGTGGAGCAAAGGGATGAAACCCTGGGGGAATACCAAAAACAGACTTTGGGTAGAGGGATAAAAAGAAGAAGAAAGTGGGTTTCAAAAGACAGCAGCAGGTCAACTTAAAGTAAGATGAATGAAACCCCCATGTTCCACAAAATTGTCAAATCAGGCAACCCAGTATTTTATTTTTTTTTACTAATTTCCATATATACTTGACTTCTGGGCCTCTTTCTTACTGAATTGATTTCTGGGCACAGTATGTCTTGTGGGGTGAGGGGCCCTAAGTATTGACATCCTTATGTCTTCAAAACATCTACTCTGCATACCCTTGGTGCTAGCAGAGATTAGGCTGTGGTTCTGACCCATGGTGCAGACAAGATCCCTTTAAAGGTGTACCCTCAAGCCTCATCTCTTTGAGAATATAGAAAAACTGCTCCAGGTGAGGGTTGAACTCACAACCTCGGCATAGCTCACAAACATACTCTCTTAAAAGTACCTCTCGCTAACCGATCGCGCCACTGGAGCATAAAAAGTGAACAACAGCTGCTCAAAGAGTGGCAGTAGGAATGTTCTTGGTGCGTTTGTTCCATTTAAACCTCTGGTGCAGGTCTTCAACCATGTGCAAGAGAGAGCGGTTTCTGACTTGGTTTTTCCACGGAAGGGATGAAGTCCAGGCATCCCAGGTCCCGGCCGATAAATATCCGCTCTCCAGCGACACAGGGATGGCAGAGGACTTTCTCTAAATCACACTGCTATTTGTAAGTATTTGCAGAGAAAGAAAGTCACGAAGATCGGAAGCGAAAGTGACTGCAAGTTCAGCAGCAGCCTTGTCGATTCCAAAAAGTGTCCGCGTCTCCAGCTGCATGCGGCCCTCCACCACGCCCAGCCCTCTGTCTGAGGCCCGTCGCTCTGCACTTTCGGGATCCTTCCTTCCTTTTTAAACACCACGCAAAGCCCCTGCTCTTTTAACCCAAGAGGGTGAAAGCTATTTCCCACTTTGAAACGTGCATAGCGAATATTTCCTTCAGGGAAACTACAATTTTAAAGGGTGCAGAATCACCCCCTCCTCCCACGCCTCAAATGAAAAGCAATACGATGGTTACGGTATTTGTATATATTCTTCAGTTTAATAAAGAAAAATGCATTGTTTATACTTGTATTCATTTCAGGATTTCTTCCTGTGACAGCCTTCACAGAAGACTTTTGTGGTGATGGAGAGGCACAGATTAACACCTCTCTCTCTCTCTCTCTCTCTCTCTCTCTCTCTCTCACACACACACACACACACACCAGTATAACGTACAGCTCCACCCATGGAAAGACCCATACTTGTACCATTTCAAAGAAAGGTGACCCAAAGACTACTCAGACTACAGAACAGGATCATTGATACCATACATGTAAAATTTTGCTGAAGATGGTTGCAGCAACACATAGCCAGGCAACTGCCAGAAGTTTAGGGTAGATTCAGAAGAGGGTGTGGCACCAGGGATATAGTTGCTGATCTATGGATCAAATGGATCTTGACTCAAAGCAGAGAATTCCAGAAAGAGGTTTACTTTTGTTGTTGTTGTTGTTGTTGTTGACCAGGCAGAGGCATTCGACTGTGTACAGGACCATAATAAACTGTGGTTGACCTCGAAAAGAATGAGAATTCCAGAGCACCTCATAGTGTTCGTGCAGAACTTGTATACGGATCAAGAGGCAGTTGTGCAAACAGAACAAGGAAATACTGCATTGTTTTCTGTATGCTGAACAAATCATGAAAGAACCTGGATTATAGGCAGACTGGGGCATTGGGAGTGGAGGAAGCTTCATTAACAACCTGCAGCATATATATAACCTTGCTTGCTGAAAGTGAGGAGCAATCGAAATACTTGCTCATGAAGGTCAAGGATTGAAGCCTGCAGTATGGATTACAACTCAATATAAGGGAGACCCAAATCCTCACAATTGAACCAAGAGGTAACATCAGGGTAATTGGAGAAAGGATTGCAGTTGTCAAGGATTGGTCGTGCCCGGCTCCACAAGCAATGTTCATGGAAGCAGTAGTGAAGAGCTCAACAGACATATTGTATTAGATGAATCTGTTGCACAAGACCTCTTTACAGTATTGAAGAACAAGGATGTTGCATTGAGGACTAAAGTGCACCTGGCCTATTCTCCATTGCATCCGATGCGTGTGAAAGTTGGACGTTGAAGAAGAAAGGCTGAAAAGGAATCGATGCATTTGAATTGTGGTGCTGGACAATATCGAAAGTACCAAGAACTGCTAAAAAGATAGACCCATCTATTTTGGAAGAAGTAAGATCAGCGTGCTCATTAGAAGCAAGGATGGCAAGACTTCATGTTAAAAACTTGGGACATGCTGTCAGGAGAGACCAGACCCTGGAGAAACACATCCTGCTTGGTGAAGTGGAGTGGCAGGGAAGGAAGGGCAGCTCCTCAAGGAGATGGACTGACATGGTGCCTGCGTCAGGGGGCTCAGGCAGAGGAACAATTGTGAGGATGGCAGAGGGGTGGGCTGTGTTTCCTTTCATTGAACACGGGGTTGCTGTGGGTTGGAGCCAATTCAGGGACACCTAACAAAACAACAGTTCCACCTGTTAGACTATGACCTACTGAGCTAAGAAATTGATCTCTGAGAGGACACGATTCCCAGGATGCTAGTGTCCTTAAATGGACTGAATAGAAAATATAAAAGAGAACATGTATGTGTGTATAATATCTTGTGATATGTATCTCTAAAAGAAATAGAAAATATAATAGAAAATATTGTGACAGTCTTATGCTTATGTTAATTTCATGATTGAGATGTAGGGGTGGAGTCTAGCCTACTAATCTGGAGATAGCATTGAGTAGGCAATGAGACCTCTGTGTGGGCATGACTTTCTTCTGATACATCTGGGAAATCTCGCGATATTTCCCTCAAGGAGATGAGAAGCTCTCTCTCCAGTTGTCGGGAGTTAGTCTCAGAGACGATGAATCATAGACGAGACAAGATGGAAGCGTCTGAGGAGCTGGAGGAGCCGGAGGAGAAGCCACATGGCCTTACGCTGATGGAACCAGACCTCTGAAGCTGGAGAAGCCACCTGGAGATCCCTGCTAGTGCTGAGTTGCTTCTACCATCACTGGATGCTGTTGATGGACCCTGAGTCCTGGAAATGAGGAGCCATGGGGAGACCCCTGCCGGCGCCGGGACTCTGCATCCACTGGCCTGTAACTTCGTGAGTCGGAAGGAGACATTATAGACTGGTATTGGGCATATGGGCTAATATCGGACTGATGACTTTGAACTGGACTGGGCTGGGATGTTTTCTCAATGTCCTATTCCTCTTGTATATAAACTGTACCCTTATATCCATGTGAGAGTCTATGTATTTGTTTCTCTAGTTTACCCGGGCTAACACAAATATAGTGAACCCAGAATATGACTTTATTGTGTATTTGGTTCATTATTTTAAAATAATGACTTCCTGTGGTGGTTATGTGCTTATGTCAATTTCATGATTAAGATGTAGGGGTGGAGTCTAGCCTGTTAATCTGGAGATAGCCATGAAGTAGCCAATGAGGCCTCCGTGTGGGCATGGCTTTCTCCTGATACATCTGGGAAATCTCATGATATTTCCCTCGTGAAGATGAGAAGCTATGTCCCAAGTTATTGGGAGTTAGTCTCAGAGATGATTAATCATGGATAAGACAAGATGGCAGTGTCTGAGGAGCCAGAGAAGCCACACAGCTTTGCCCTGATGGAGCCAGACCTCTGCAGCTGGAGAGGCCACGTGGAGACCCCTGCCAGTGATGAGTTGCTTTTGCCACCACTGGATGCTGTTGGTGAACCCTGAGCCCTGGAAGCGAGGAGTCATGGGGAGACCCTTGCCAGCGCCGGGATTCTGCACCCACTGACCTGTGACTTCGTGAGTCGGAAGGAAACATTATAGACTGGTATCAGGCATATGGGCTATTATCAGGGATGCTTTCTCAGTGTTCCATTTCTTTTGTATATAAACTCTTTCCTTATATCCATATGTGTATCTATAAAATTTGTTCCTCTAGTCTACCTGGACTAACACACTTCCCTTCATTTGTTTAAGGAGTCAAAGAATGCAAGTAAGAGAAAATAGTGTTCTAAGGAGA
The DNA here is from genome assembly GCA_004026705.1 of Nesogale talazaci. Classification (NCBI taxonomy): domain Eukaryota; kingdom Metazoa; phylum Chordata; class Mammalia; order Afrosoricida; family Tenrecidae; genus Nesogale; species Nesogale talazaci. The sequence goes on from PVJH01019660.1 coordinate 7,955, forward strand.
GATATACCTAACAAATGGCTGGAAAGCCACTAAAAATATTCAGTTACATGTATAGCATATCTTTTAAAGCTATTCTTGTGTATGCATTCTCTATGAGAATAAAAAATTTTGCCTCAAAACCATAGAAGCCGTAATTAAATAAAAATATCAAAAGTTGGGCTGAGTCCCGGTGGCGTAGTGGTTGTGCGTGGGACTGTGGCCCACTGGGATGGAAGTTCAATTCCAGCAGTGGCGCTGGGCCTCCTATTCCCACCACCAGAGAGCAGTGATGCCCCCCCCCCAAAAAAATATCAAAAGGTGAAGCGATTGTTTCTCAGAATATTCTCTGTCCAGGTCTTCATGCTTCTGAAGATGGGGTTTCCCTCTCCCTTGTTCTACACTCTTTGATGGGCACCGTGTCACACACTACACTACACCACATCACGGCATTGATTTTGGTATGCCTGGGGACTCAAACGGAGTCACCTTTCAATAGACTTTGAGTTTGGGGAACAACAACAACAAAAGAGGTCTGAAGAGTCAAGATCAGGGCTGTAGGGTGAATGGAGTCAGGTTCCCCAAGGACAATCTCCTAGGACAACTCTTGCAACCCTCAAAGAATGAGCAGGTGCATTGTTGCAATGGGGGGCAGGGGAGGCAGGAATGTCCAGTACAACTTTCCTGGCTGTTTCTTCACCAATGCTGTTTCCAATCGACTTAAAGCGTCTTCATCGTGAGTCTTCGGGATCACCCTGTGTCTCCGAGAAAATCTATCAAAATGACCCTTCAGGATTTTCCCAACTGATCGTCATCGTCTTCTGAGCTGACCTCTCTGTCTTGAGTGGAACTGGCCCATCAGATTTCCTTGGAAGCCACAGTTTCACTTGGACCTTTCCCCTAAAAGAGACAAAGACAGGAGTTCCGCTCAGAGAACTTAACTTGAGCCATCCACTGACTGTAGAGACACAGTTCCTTTGGAATACTATAGATACATTTTTGTCAATGCTGACTCATAGGGACCCTGTAGGGCAGGGGAGAGCTGCCCCTCTGAGGGTTCCTGAGACTGTAACTCTTTACAGGAGTAGGAGTCCAGTCTTTCTCCCAAGGAGCAGCTGGTGGTTTTGAACTGATGACCTTCCAGTCAGCAGCCCAATGCTTAACCATTCATTGTGCCATCAGGCCTCCTCATTTCTATATATGGAAATTCATGTATGCTTATTCATATTACATAGAAAATTTTATATATTTATATATCTCACATATATCTATATCTATCAGTTCTTGTCATTATTCTAGTGGATGCCATGTGATGATCGAGTGCCAGTCCCTGTTTGAAAATAATGTGGTGTACAATATAGGAGGAGTCTAATATATTGAATATGATTTATCTTGGTAGCTCTTGAGGAATTAAGAAAGGGTAGACAAGACTCTCTGGTTTGGGAAGAAAATTATTTTAGGAGAGGAGTCATATGAGTGGATTTACTTCAGTAATACTTGTTTGAGAATATTGGTACCTATGCAAGAAAGTGAGATTTGTTTGTAATTGCTTTTCTTCACCTCTCTGTTAGATTTTTCTATTAAAATCATGCTAACCTGAAACTAGAATGGGCATATATATCTTTTCTATTTTCTAAAAGAGTTGGAAATAATATGATTCTTTTTTTCTTCTCCCAACAGTTTTATTGGTACATAACCTACATGTCATATGATTCAAGAGTTGTGATCATTCAGTCACCTTAGGGAGAAAAGTAAGATCATTACCACACAATTTTAGAATACCTCCCCACCCCCAGTTAAATCACTTTTTAAATGAGTTGTGCATTCACAACCTGTTCTAGTGTTCCTTCTCCCCTCCCACCTTCATTACTTATTGCTGAAATCCTCTTTCCCTCACTACAGCCACCCCTGCACATTATCACTATGCATCCACTCCACCTGTGCATCACAAACTGGGAAACTCAATAGAAATATCAAAAAACTTTGAACCATCAAAAAGATGGTAAGGATAAAATAATAATAGTAACATAAAGATAAAAATGCAAATAATGAGTAAGAAATAAAAGACCCCATTCAACACTCCAAAAGCGCAGAAGAAATTTCTGTCATGGAACAAGAAAAAAACATTTGCAGATCCAACAGTTTCAGGTCTGGTCTATAGGGAGCTCATTTTGCCAAGTATAACTTTGATCCAGCATATTCAAGGTTACAATGGTCCCTACCTGGTAGTAAGGCTGGTCTTACTGTGGGTACAGCAGATCTGTTAGCAGCTCAATCTGCTGCTGACAGATGGGATTTGGGCTCCCACTGACCTCCATGGCCTTCTATAGGTGGGATGTTCATCATTTTAGCTCTGATACGTTTCCCTTCACCATATTCACATTTTGTAATGGTCATCTGTGTATCACACATGTTTCCATGTTTCTTGCATCTGGACTTAGTTGACTCCTCAGGCAGATGATTGTTTGTTTGAATAACACTATTAAGGCCCCAGACACTATTCCATTTGCTAGCCAGGCACCATCTACTTTCTTCACTAAACTTTGCTGTAGCACCCTTATCTTCAGCGATCACCTCATGAAGGTGAGTATCGAGCAGGGCTATGTTATTAAAAACTGTTCTTGAACTGGGGCTAGAGTTAAGTAGGAGGTCAGAGTCCATCTGCTTGCCCATGGAGTTTGCGCATCTCAGGTTTATTTTGGCAATCATAATGTGACAAAATCAAAACCCTGGAAGACCAACTGCCATCAATAGTAGACAGAACCCAACCAGCAGCCAGACAAACAGAATACAACACAGAATATACACACCCAAAAAGAAAAAAAAGGCAAGTGACAAACAGAAAAGCAGACAAACAGAAAAGCAAAATCCCACAAAAACCAAGAACATCCCTGTCAACCACGTCCTTTGGGTATAAGCTGATTGCACTATTATCAGCATCAATTTTCCCAATTCCCAGGACTCCAGACAATCAGTATGAGGAGTTTACAAGAGTACAGTTCCACTTTGAGTGACAATCCATGAGTCTTTCTCCGACACAGTTCAATCTCTCAATTGATGGGCCTCTTTCGACCCTATCAAAAGGGGATTGGTCCCAGGTGACATTCCTGGATCAGTTCTTCCAAATTGCAGATCCCTGCCCAACAGATCATAACCTGTTGTGCCACTGCAAGGTGAACGTTGAGGTAGTGACATGTATGGTGATGCTGGGTTCCCTTCCATTGGACACCCACTGAGCCAGGGGGAATATGATTCTTAATGACTCAGGAGACAGGGGTGATTTGAGCAAGGACTTCTAAGGGTACCCCAGTGAATGACTCAGGAAGCAGCAAGAAGAGGTTGGCCATATCTTGTCTCATAAAAGCTTGTGGCCCTACACACACTCAGATCTGGTAAGCACTGGATCAGACAAGTGGCTCATAAGTGCTTTTTCTTAGTTATCTTGCATTTGCTTTTTGTTCTCTAGATGGAAAGAGAGTGGAAGGACCTCTGTGAGAATACCATGAGATATTTTTGTCTCTCATCAGAAAATTTGCATATGTCCATAGCAAAATACACTTTACCAATCTGGATCTCTTAACTTCTGCCCAACTATAGGCAAGTTATTCTTCTATTTTTAATGACAACTGAATGATAAATGTATTAGATATGCTTATACACTATAGTTTTGGTTTTCCTCATTCATAATAGAAATGAACTTTTTCTACATAAAATCATAATTTTAATCAAAGTTAAAGAGTAGTTTATAATTTAGAAAAGGATCATTTTACTTATTCTTACATTTGAGTCTAATCACCCATGTGTCAAGCAAGAAAAAGAAATTCTATTATGTCTTTTATAACCATGGAAAATGAAAATTGAAGGTCAAGTTAAATCACTTCAAGTGAGGGGTTTGGGGGGATGGGGAGTACAGCAGTGGAGGTGGGATAAAAGGGAGATGATGTCAAGAAATCCATGTAGGGACATTGAACCTCCACTCAAGGACTCCCTCAATGCAAGAACACTTTGTTCTATTAAACTGGCATTCCATGATGCTCACCTTCCCAATACCACCACTGAAGACAGATGTGTGCATGAACAGATGTGGTAAAGAAAGCTGATGGTGTCCAGCTATCAAAAGATATAGGGTGAGTTCTTAAAGATTTAAAGGTAAGTAAGCAGTCATCTAGTTCAGAAGCAACAAATCCCACATGGAAGAAGCACACCAGCCTGTGTGACCACCTGGTGTCGAAGAGATTAGGTATCAGGTATCAAAGAACAAAAAAAAATTGTGAATGAGGGAAAGTGTGGAAGGGGAACCCAAAGTCCATCTGTAGTAAACTGTACATCCCCTTACAGAAGGGACATGGGCAGGAGACAAGCCAGCCAGGGTGCAGTGTAGCAAGGATGAAACATACAACTTTTCTCTCATTCTTAAATACTTCCTTCCCCTCACTATCATGATTCCAATTCTACCTTACAAATCTGGCTGTGCCAGAGGATGTACACTGGTACAGGTAGGAACTGGAAACACAGGGATCCCTTCAGGACCAGTGGTGAGCGTGACGTTACCAGGAGGGTGGAGGGGAGGTGGGACAGAATGGGAGAACCTATTACACAGATCTCCATATAACTTCCTCCATAAAAAGTGGGCGTAGATGTCAGACAGTGTAAGATATGACAAAATAAAAATAACTTATAAATTATCAAGGGTTCATGAGGGGGAGGGAACAGGGAGGGAAGGAGGAAAATGAGGACCTGATACCAAAGGCTCAAGTAGAAAGTAAATGTTTTGAGAATGATGAGGACAACAAACGTATAAATGTGCTTGACATACAATGGATGGATATATGAATTGTGATAAGAGGTGCATGAGCCCCCAGTAAAATGGTTTTTAAAAAAAGGTCCATGTAGAAAGGGAATGTTTGAAAACTGATAGTGATAACAATTGTCCATTTTACCTGACATGATTGAGGCTTGGAATGACATAAGTATTAAATTCCAACTAATCTTTTTTTTTGGGGGGGGAGGCATTACTGCCCCCTGGTGGGAGTAGGAGGCCCAGGCTTGCTCCTGGAGAGTTGCTGCTGGATTTGAACTGCCAACCCTGTAGGCCGCAATCCCACACACAACCACTATACCACCGGGGCTCAGACCCCAACCAATCTTTTTATTTGTTTTTCTTTGTTTTTTGGTTTTTTTTCTGGTGGGCCTCACTGCCCTCTGGTGGGAGTAGGAGGCCCAGCCTTGCCCTGGAAACCTGCTGCTGGATCTGAACTGCCAACCCAGTGGGCCACAGTCCTGCACACAACCACTACGCTACCGGGGCTCAGCCCCAACCAATCTTTTTAAAAGATATCAAATTAAATAATTCTTTGGGAAAATTTGTTGCACAAGACTCCTTTAAAAATAGCAAGAATATCCTTTAAGGATAAAAGCAGTCTTGACGCAGGCAATAGTATTTTCCATCACACCATGTGAAAGTTGGACAATGTATGAATGAAAAAAGATGAACCAATAAAAAGTGATACATTGGAATAATGGTGTGTTTTAAGAAATTTAACAAACAAGTCTGCTGAGCCCCGGTGGTGAAGTGGTTGAGTGCAGGACTATGGACTGTGGGCTTGGCCATTCAAATCCAGCGGTGGCTCTCAGGAGCAGTGCTGGGTAGCGCCCACACCACCAGAGGGCAGTGATGCCAAAAAAACAAAACAAAACAAAACAAAAGTTCATCTTGGACTTGTACAACCAGGATGCTCATTAGAAGTGAAGATGGTAAGACTTTATCTCGTGTACTTTGGGCTTGCACTATGAAGATATCAGTTTCTTTAAAAGTAGGTTATGCTTGGTAAAATAGATCGATTAAAAAGAAGACCCTCCACAATGTGGGTCTGAATAAATATAAATATATCACAATGTATGATTACATATTTATTACATAAATCACTGTGCTTTCATTGCTTAATTATGTTCAATTTGTAACAATGAAAATAACCCTGCATATTGGATATTTATATGATGATGTAAATTGTTATTTGTATAGCAGCAGCAAAATTACAGTGATGAAGTAGCAGTGAAAAGAAGTTCATGGTTGGGGGGGGGGTCAATGCAACATGGGGGTATTGAAGGGTCAAGTCATTAGGAAGATTGAGAACCACTGTTTAACACAATGGGCTATAACAATGGGCTTAAACATACGAATTGTGAGGATGGTTCAGGGCATTTTTTTTTTTTGGCATCACTGCTCTCCGGTGGTGGGAGTAGAAGGCCCAGCCCCACTGCTGGAATCGAACCTCTGTCCCAGTGGGCCGCAGTCCCGCGCACAACCACTACGCCACCGGGGCTCAGCCTCAGGGCATTGTTTTATTTGAATTCATTATTAATTGGAACCAGATAAATGGCACAAGAGTAAAATATTTCATCACCACAATAATAATAATATTAATAAGAATGCTACAAGTGTTTGACTGAATGATTCCAACTTCGTACATATTGTGATTAGAAGGTGAATGTATGTCAAGTGGAATTTTCATAAAGCTGGCATATAATAATGGTCTTCAAAATTCAGATTTGTTTCCTTTTTTTTTTCCTTTTCTCGATTTTTTGTGGGCATCACTGCCTCTGGTGGTCGTAGGTGCTACACAGTGCTGCTCCTGAGAACGCCGCAGGATTTGAACCGCCCAGCCCGCGGGCCCTAGTTCCGCACTCAACCACTTATGCCATCAGGGCTGAGCCCCAGATTTGTTTCCTTTTATAATGCTCTGTGACCTCCTTTTGCATCCTTAAAGAACAACCTATTTAGCCTCAATGGGAAGTGTTGGAATGCTCCTCCATACATCCCCAGCTCTCTCCCTGATGCTGAGATCTCCTGATCACAACATTTCGATTTTGCAATTTTCAAAGAACTTTCATACACATAACTTCTCGACTCAGTACAGTACAGTACATAGGACAGTACATAGGATGCTAATATGTCCAAAGTTATTCTTCTCCTCTAGATGAAAAAATGAGCAGTTACAGAGTTCACAGAGCCCCTAACCTAGCTCCTTGTCACCCAGTCTGTTCTGACTCAGCGTGAGTCGTGGGCAAGAGCAACACTATTTTGATTTGAGTCAGTCTTTTCTTGTTGCTTATTCCTGTTTCCCAGGATTCAATGAGCTCAGAGTGTTAACTACTATCTATGTAAGTCAGAATGTGCTTGACAGCAGTAAGTTGGGCTTGAGCTTTCTTGGTCGTTAATTGATAGAATTCTCATGAGACGCACTCATGGTTCCGACTTACAAAGCATGATGCCCTATTCCAGGCATCAGTGACTTCTGATAACATGCCCAAACTGCGTGAGATAAACTTGCGACATCCTTGTTTCTAACGCACATTTTGATTGTACTTCTTCCAGGACAGATTTGTTTGTCCTTCTGCAGTCCACGATACTTTCAATATTCTTCGCCAACATCAAAGTTCAAATGCAATTCTTGTCTTCTCTATTCACTGTCTAACACTCACATGCATATGAGGCGATTGAGAATTCCACAACTTAGATCAGGTGCACTTTAGTCTTCAAGGTGCCATCCTTGCTCTTCAACTCTTTTAGAAGGTCTTTTGCGGAAGAATTACCCAATGCATCATCTGACTTTTTCACTATGGCTGGCACACACATTGATTGTAGATACCATCGAGACAAAATCCTGGACAGCTTCGACTTTTTCCCCCATGGACCTTGATGCTGTCTATTCATCCAGTTGTCAGGGTTTACTTTCCTTTCCTTTGAGTGTGCTTTACACTAAAGGCTGCAACCCTTAATCTTCAAAAGGAAGTGCTTCAAGTCCTCGTTGCTTTTGGCAAGCGAGGTTGTGCCATCTGTATAGTAGGGGTTGTTAAAGAGGCTTCCTCTTAATCCTGATGCCCTGATCTTCATATAGTCTAGTTTCTCTGATTATCTGCTCAGCAGACAGAGTGAATAAGTATGGTTAGAAGACAGCACCATGATACACACCTTTCCTTGCGATATCCCCAGATTCTGTTCTTGTGACTGCCTGTGTCTGTGTGTAGGTCCAGTACCAGCATAATGAAGTATTTTGCAGTTCATATTCTTCTGAATGTTAACCATAGAGCTGAATACCTCCTGTATTGGCCTCTGCTGTGCAACTACATGGCCATCATTTCTTTGCACCAGAAACTTCCATGAATGTGAGCATCCTGTCCTGTGCCCTCATCAGAGTTGCCTTCAATGCCTGCCATTCTCTCAACTGTCTCCTCAATGTGATAAAAGTTCTTAGTAAGAGGTACTTAACATTCCTCCAGCCTTGACCCATGACTCGATTCCAATCCAGTTGTGATTTCTAATGAAGGGCTGAGGATTCAGAGCTTCCATTCGTTTATTTCCTCACGTAGTATAGTCTTGCATGAAGAAACAGCAGTGATTCTCAGAATATAAAGTTATGTGGTGCAGATGGGCAAGGTTGACAGTATAAAGGCAATTTAACTATGCGAGAGTCTTTTTCGAAGTGTGAGGGGATGGTGGATTTGGGGGATGGCAGGGGAGGAAGGGGGGAGGAGAGCTTTAGGTCATTTGCAGGATGGTGTTTTTTTTTCCCCAGTTAGGGCTTTCTATTTAGTTTTGAGTTGCTTCAGGATGTCTGTGCTAACTGGAGCCCAGTGGAGTGGTACAGCTCCACTCTCTATGCACACTTCAGTGTTTTTTGAAGCAGCAGCCCACTACTGATACCAAACTCCGTCTACTGATTTTGTGCTACTACAGCAGGAATTCCACAAGTAGCTGGCTTTAACAAACAAACTCCCCCCCCCTATAGTTTAGGAGGCTAGAAGTCTAAATTCAGAGTTCTGGCTATTGAGGGGGGAAAAGCTTTCTCTCTCAGTCATCTCTGACGATGGTCCTGAACTCTTTAGCCTCTGCTTCCCGGTTCCTGGAAGACTTCCAGGTACCCTGGAGTCTATTTTCACCCATCTTGGCCCTGCTTGTTTGTCCAACCTCGTTTATGTCTCAAAAGAGATGACTAGAGACACATCCTACCCTAAATCTGCCTCATTAATGGGACGAAGACAGCTCATTCCAAAAAGAAATGATAACCAGAACCATGGAGGTTAAGATTTACAAGGCATGTGGGAAGGAGGCATAATTCAATTCTTAGTGAGGTAGAAGGTTGTTCTCTAGGTAACAGAGTACCTGTGTTAGTTAGAATGACAGTGAGCAAATAGATTAATCTGAGCAAAGCATACAGATTTAAAAACCACAAGAGCGATCTCAGATGCTGAAGAAAACATTTTATTGGAGATAAGTGTAAGGACTGCCTCTGAAGCCTAGTGGTCCAGAGTTAAAAGGTAGAGCTTAGCCTTCACAAGCTGGAGGCATGTCATGACCTGAATGCACTGAAGAGTGGACAGTTCCTACCCCCAACGATCATGACCCCAGTTTGACCCTACAAATCTGGCTAGACCAGAGCATGTACATGGGGACAGGTAAGAACTGGAAATACAGAGAATCCAGGACAGATAAACCCCTTGGGACCAATAATGAGAGTAGCCATACCAGGAGGGTAATAGGAAAGGGGGTGGGGGAAGAAGGGGGGAATTGATCACAGTGATCTACATATAATCCCTTCCCAGGGGGACACAACAGAGAGATGGGTGAAGGGAGACATCAATCTGTGTAGGGCATGAAAAAATAACAATAACATAAATTATCAAGGGTTCATGAGGAAAGGAGGGAAAAAATGAACTGATACCAAGGGCTCAAGTAGAGAGAAAATGTTTTGAAAATGATGGCAACAAATGTACAGCCGTGCTTGAGAATGGATGGATGTACGGATTGTGATAAGAGCTATAGTAGCCCCCGATACAATGTTGAGAAAGAGAGAAAGGAAGAAGGCAAGAAAGAAGAAGGGAAGGAAAGAGAGCTCTGTGGTATGAAATTCAGAAAGATGTGATGTGTTCTGCTAGTACAGAAATACACTTTCCTTTGTTTAAAGAGCGGTTCCCGCCCCCTGTAACTTAGCCTCCTACAGGAGAATGACAGGAGTTGGGGCATGTTATGAATGAAGACAAAACCAAGACGAGCTGGAAACTGACAATGCATGTTTGTTCTGGAGAGAAAAAAAACAACTATAATGCCAACATGGGCAGTGTAACTGTCACCCCATTGCTCTTTTGACATCTCGTGGGTAGAGAAAGAAAGAAGGAATCAGTGTCTCCGGACATCCCTTCTCAAGATACGGAGTTTGTCTGAATCCTCCTCATTCAAGGATAGTTTTCCTTTAATAGCGACACCTTTCAAAACTTGTAATGACATCTGAAGATTCAGCGCGTCCATTCTTTATTTCTTCACGTATATAACTCTTGCACAGAAAAATGACAGCGATTACCAGCATATAAATTTACTTGTTGCAGATTGAGAATGTTGACAGGAGAGAGGCAATGTAGTCATGCGGAGGCCATGCAGGAAGTGAATGTGATAGGAAGATGGATTTTTTTGTGGCCGAACTTTAGGTGAGAAGCAGGGTGGTGTCTGTTCCCAGTTCCGGCTTCCTATTTAGTTTTTAACTGCTTCAGGTAGTGGAGGATGTCGGCCCTGACTGCGCTGACTGGAGCCCGGTGATACCAGCGCATGACAGGGATTCCGTCAGGTCCCACCAGGAACTTCTCAAAGTTCCAACGGATGTCATGGACCTTCACGGGTTCCCAGAAGATATATTTGGGTGAACCCAAAATGTAAGAGGGGTGAGGACAGGAATGCTGAAGCAAAAAAAAATGAAAAAAAAAAAAAGACATGACCATGTCATTTCTGCTCCCGGGTCATCCAGGCTATCCACACCCACAGATACCACCCCCTCCCAAACCTAGATAGTTTCATTTCCTAATCAATCCCGTACGTTCTCTGAATAAACACCATGACAACAAAGGAGAGTTCGGCAGTACATGCTAAAGTCTTCTCTCTCTGTGATGTTCTTCCTTTACCCCCAACACCTGGCACTAAGGGTAAGCTATGTCCATCACCCATGTTCTCATTTTTGGTTTCCTTATTTGACAAATGAGGAGCTTTGATGTGAAATTGGCTTCCTGGGCCTTGGAGCTTCATGGGCTAGTAGTCTTTCCATAAGTATCTTTGGAGACCATCCCAGAGCTGCCAACATTTTGTCAAAAAAGAAAAAAATATACCCATGTATTTAAAACAACATCATTAAAAGACCATCGTAAGAATGAAATGTGAAATGTGGTTGAGGAATAATCTTAGAATAAAATGCAGCACTATAAATTAAGCAGTTGAGTTTCTGAATATCTTACAGGCTCATATGTTCCTCAATTGATAGAGGATATAGAGCTATCTCAGCACGGACCAGCCTTGGCCTAGACTTTAGGAGAGATTTAGGACACCTCACTTTGTTGATGTTTGGGGGTGATTTCCTGCTCTGATGTTTTCCATATATAAAAGTTAGCATTTCACTGGGGGCTCATACAACTCTCATCACAATCAATACATACATCTGTTGTATGCAAACCACATTTGTGTATTTGCTGCCCTCATCATTCTCCAAAAAATTTATTTTAAAAAAAGTCACATGAACTTCCAATAAAATGATTTTCAAAATGCTTTGAGACTGATGATGGCAACAAATGTACTAATGTGCTTGACCCAATGAATGTACATATAGATTGCAATGAGAATTGTATGAGCCCCCAATAAAATGATTTTTTTAAAAGTTAGTATTTCATTGTATTGATTTATTACATTGCATTCATTATACCTGCTGATTTCTATGGTTTCCTTCCCAGTATGGACCTGCCCAAAGTACAAACTATGTCTTATTCATATTTTCCTTATTCTTTAGCAACCTGCCTTGCAGATGGCAACCACTTAGCAAGTCTATCCTGAATGAATTAGTGATTGTCAATGAGCAGGAGAAGTTGATCATAGTAGAAGCTGCCGTGTACACTGTACACAACGTTCCCCCTCATTTATAACCAGAGATCCCCAAATACTGAGACAAGCCTAGAATTCTATGCTGTTCTGTAGTTTTTTTAAAAAACCATCCAATTCTGCCTTCCTGAATGTGCCCCCGTGTGTATTTCTGCTATACCCACCCATGACTACCAATATAAGGAAGAAGCAGCAGATGTCAGTGGTCACTCACCTTCAAGAAGCTGAAGACTTTCTGTTCATTGTTGCCATTTACATCTCCTTTTTCAAAAAGCTGGAAATTGGGCACATATCCAGCCCCCGGACGGACGTATCTGCAATGAGGCACGATGTTCTTAGAAAGTTCCAGAATAGGAGAAAGAACATCATAATGGGACACTGGGGTTCAAGGTCATGGGAAAGAACAGCAAAGGTGGTCTACAAAATAGATTGGGGTGGGAAAGCAAACATAGCTATATTTTGATTTACAGGTGTACAATCCAGTCTTTCTCTATTCCCTTCCTTTTCCTGACCCCCCACCTCATTTCTCTGCCATTTATTTTTGTGTTCCTGACCCGCCATGTGTCTGTGTAGATTGTATTACCCAAAGGGGGAGGGATAGTCTCTGAACAGTGTTAGACTGTCATTAAAGCAGGTCTAAGTTAACAGCAACTTGTAGATGACCTGAATTTACTGATTTACTCTCATAACAATTCCATCTCACCCACCCCACCCCAACAGGGCCTCCCTCCTGGGTTTCAAGCACATACTCACTTGAGTCCAAGGAGGATCTCTGAGTTTTCTCCTGGTTCTTGCTTCCCAAATTGGTTGCAAGGAAAGCCCAATATAATGAGGCCAGAGGGTTTTAGCTCCTCCTGAAGTTCATTGAGTTCTGCAGGTATAAAAGAGGACACATGTAGAGAGAGATCTGGAGTTACCAGCTTACTAGATGAGGAAACAGAAACCCAGGGAGGATGAGAGTGGGTGGGGGGACAAAACCCCAACCCCCTCTAGGTCAGAGAGACCATGGCAGAGAAGAGGCTAGATCTCAAATCTTTAAAAATGCTCCCAATGCCCTTTCAGTATTTCCTGCGTTGGCTGCATGCACATCAGAATCAATGAAGAATCTTCCCTTAAAAATAGTAGTGTCCAGGTTCCATTCCAGAGATTGTGTGGATTCCACCTAACTGAAATGGAGTTCCCTTATCTTTGCAATTTAAAAGCTCAAACCAAACTACCTGGTTTGGAACAGCAGAAAGGTAAAAGCCTGTCACAACCAGGAGGGTGGGAGCAGGGGTAGAAAGGGGGAACTGATGATAAAAATCTACATATAACCTCCTCCATTGAGCACGGACAATGGGGAAGTGGGTGAGAGGAGACATTGGACAGTGTAAGATATGACAAAATAATAATGGCTTATAAATGATCAAGGGTTCATGAGGGAGGGGGGAGGAGGGAGGGAAGGGAAAAATGAGGAGCTAATATCAAGGGCTTAAGTAGAAAGAAAATGTTTTGAGAGTGATGATGGCAACAAATGTACAAATGTGGTTTGCTTGCAATGAATGGATGGATTGTGGTAAAAGTTGTATGAGCCCCTGAAAAAATGATTTTTTAAAAAATGGAACCTGCCTCTCAGTGAGTACCAGATATTAAACTGTTTCATCTTCACACACACAAAAATATACAGGCACGCTAATAAATGAGCAAGGATGGTGCCCCCAGGCATTTATTGTTTATTAAGTTATCTTTCAGATAAAAAAATAATAATAGACATCGAAGGTGAAAACTGCATATGAGGGAGGGGTTTGAGCTAGGCATGTTGGGGAAGTTGCCTCGATTGTAGCTTCCGCAGCCAGCTTTCAATTTAATCTAATGTGACACTGACTCCAAAAGCCCACCTTCCTTTCCCCTGCCATATGAGGCCCTCGGGAAAGTCTCACAAACACTGCCACTCTCTTCTCCTTTTTTTTTTTTTTGTGTGCGTGTGTGTCTTTATTTTTGTTTTTACTAGCAGGCTTCTGGAATCTTCTGAGAGGCTTCTATAGATCTCACATATAAATTGATCAGACAATATCTGATAAGGAAACTCCAGAGTTAAACTAAAATCCCTCAAAACATAAATGGGACTAAGAAAGGATCTTAGTCCAATGCCTTTTGTCACCTGAGAGGAGGGATACAAGAAAAGGATACTAAAAGGAAGAAACAGGTGCTGAACAAGAATGGCAGGAGAGCAACCCCTTCCCCCTCTGACAAGCCCACAGACCTGAGCGCCTGGACACCTGATTGTGACTATTTATTTTCGTATTTCTAGCAAGGAAGATGCTTTCTTCATGTAGGCTTTAGCATCTTTCTCTCAGGAACAAAGCAGGTAGTACATGTCTTAATGCAACCAAAGGCACTTCTGAGAGACCGGCTGGCAATACACTTCCCCAAGGTCATCCATTGAAAACTCCATGGGTGCAGTGGGAGATATGAAAAAAATAATAACACCTGATAAATTATCAAGGGTTTGTGAGGGAGGGAGGGGCAAAAATGAGGAGCTGATACTGAGGGCTCAAGTAGAAAGAAAATACTTTGAGAATGATGATGGCAACAAGTGTACAAATGTGCTTGACATGATAGATGGGTTGTAATAAGAGTTGGCTGAGTTCCCAATAAAATGATTTTAAATAACTAAATAAATATGAAAACTCCATGGGTCACAGTTTTACTCTGACAGTCATCATGATGTAATGTATATGTAAATGTATTATGTACATGTGTTTATATGTATCTATATGTGTATACATATTTTGTTATGTATATGCATATATACTGTATATATGTGAATACATGTATATATTTAGTGACCTCTCTTACAACTTCTCAGGCAATTTCTCTTGCAATTATTCCATTTTGCCTAAAAATGTTAAACCAACCATAGACAGTACGTAAGCAAATGGGCATGTGATGTCCTAAGGAAAATGTATTTATGTCAATAGGTGAGATAGATTTGGCCTGTGGGTAATAGTTTGCTGACTGCTAAGAGAGGGGGGGCACAGTCATATGATCTCAAGGATTTCTTTTAATGCATAATTATAAGAAGAATGGATTCTAATTATGATTTAGAATATAATATGAAGGCCAGTCTGGTCCTGGAAAATTTGGGAATTTATCCTTACCAAGATATTGAGTTGTCAGGCCACAGTAAGTGGCCACGTTGACAAAGAGGACAAGCTTGCCTGAAAACTTGCTGAAATTGACATATTCTCTTCCCAAAAGACTGAAAGCTCCGTAATTATAGATCGTCTCCTTCACATCTTTGTCACAATGCATCTGGGGGAGGGGGAGTTTAAGGACGATAATATTAGTAACAGCAATTCTTAAAACCTGTGACATTTAAAATCTATTTTATGATTATGACTTCTATTTTTAATAATTTCATTGGGGGCTTTTAAAATATATATATTTATTTTTCTCCATTCCCATCCTCAGAACCCTTGATAATTTACAATTTTTTTCATGTTTTACAAGGATTGCTCTCTTCTTTCACCCACTTTTCTGTTGTTCATCCCCCTGGGAGGGGCTTATATATAGATAATTGTGATTGACTCCCCCTGTTTCCCCCCACCTACCCCTGGCCCTCCTGCTATCATTACTCTCAATATTGGTCCAGAGGGATTTATCTGTCCTGGATTCCCTGTGTTGTACATGTTGTATCTATACCAGTGTACATGCTCTGGTCTAGCCAGATTTATAAGGTACACTTGGGGTTATTACAGTAGAGGGATGGAAGTACTAAACAATTAGAGGTAAGTTGTATTTCATTGGTTCTATACTGTACCCTGGTGGTCTCATCTCTTCTTGTAACCCTTCTGTGAGAGATGTCCAAATGTTGACAGAGGTTCTCCACTCCACCTGCTCCCTCATTCACATCAATATAATTTTTTGTTCTGGATATTTGATGCCTGATACCCGATCCCATTGACATCACATGATCACACACTGATGTGCTTCTTCCATGTGGGCTTAGTTGCTTCTGAGATAGATGGCTGCTTGTTTATTTTCAAGTCTTCAGGAACTCAGATGCTATATCTTTTGATAGCTAGGCACCATCAGCTTTCATCACCACATTTGCTTATGCACCCATTTTGTCTGCAGTGATTGCATAGGGAAGGTGAATATCACAGACTGCCAAGTTATTAGAACGAAGTGTTCTTGCATTGAGGGAGTACTCAAGTAGAGGCCCAATTTCCATCTGCTACCTTAATACTTAATATATAAATATATGTACATAGATCTAGTTCCCTCGCATGATATAAAATATATTTACATATGTACATGCCTCTCTAAATGTCCTTTGCTTCCCAGTTCTTTCCTCTATTTCCTTTTACTTTTTTCTTGTTGTGACATTTTTTAAAGGACTCAAAAATGAATCTGTGTTGAAACTGAGATGCAGAAAAGAAAAATTGTCTAAAGTACCCTTGACGGAACTGAACCTTGGTCGTTTGGCTTGAGGTCTAATATGTGTGTGTATGTTTTGCTTTTCTTTCTATCTTTCTTTCTTTTGGAACAAGTAAGTCTTTCTCTTCTCATTATTGTTACAAGTCTTTCTGGAACTAGTGAAAAATGGAAGACGTAGAATCAATGAAGTTAAATAGGAAATCTCTTTATGCTTTTTTCATAGAGGGAATTCTACAACCCAGCTCTTACTCCACACCCAGTTAAGCAACATAACAGGAGCCCGTAGAACTCTGGCTGCAGGCCCATCAGGCAGTCTTCCAGAGAATGGTGAGGCTGCTCACTCCTGTGAAGATTTACAGTCTCAGGATTGCACCATTTCTTCCTGGTCAGAACAGAATTTATTTAATTGCACTGGGCTTGGATTTTTGTGGTCTAGATAACATAAAAGCTATCAAGTCTCAAAAATAGAAAGTGAATTTTGAGGGAGTGAATCTTGCCTTGTATCTTATGTTTTTTAAATTTAAGACTTGTATTTTATTTTTTTAAAGCACTTAAATATGTGCATCTATTTTCTTTCTTTTTAGATCATTTATTGGGGCTCTTACAGCTCTTATAACATTCCACACATTATAACATTCCATAACATCAGTTGTATCAAGCATATTTGTATATATGCTGCCATCATCATTTTCTAAACATTTACTTTCCATTGGAGTCTTTGGTATCAGAATTCTGTCATTTATAGAAAACAGTATAAGTATAATCACTGTTGCTCACAAAACAGTTTAAAAAGAGAGAGAGAGACTATTAACAGTAAATTTAAAGAAAAAAGAGAAACCAATGGAGGTAAAGTC